>CABHPQ010168511.1:27392-38223 GCA_902168405.1 Peromyscus aztecus | reverse complement strand
CATAGCCCACCAAATGACCAAATACAATTTATCCCACCTCTTGGGAATGTGGGTGTCATTTTCTCTAGACTGCTTCTGTTGTCTGTGGGAGAAGCATCTTTAGGGGTCCCTGAGAAAAATTAAGATAATGGCCAAGTCCTGGGAAGACCAGCTATAACCTTTGTTGATAGACATCATCTGTAAAGTTTTAGAAGGTCTCCCTTGATCAAACCTGATCCATATTAACGTGGAACAAATCCACAACCTCTTGTTTCCTGTGGAAACAAAAGCAAAACCTCTTCTCTAAACCATTTTTGACTTACATTTGACAAATACATTTTTGACTTCTTTTTTAAAAGTTAGGATAGTCCTAAAGTATCTAGGTTGGTTCAATTTTGCAGTCCTGCTCACAATCCTATGTCTCTCAGCAGCTGTCTTTTGTTCTTCAGCATTCAAAGATTCAAAATCAACACAATAGTATATAGGATCCAGACTCCCTATGTATTTCCAATCTTTACACGGCTTATTTTTTTTTATTACTTTTACTCTGTCTTTAAATATTTTATTTTATTATTTTTAAACTATTCATTTTTTCTATGACTACATTCTTTATCTTTTCATAAGCCTATGCACATTGTTGAACACCCTGGAATCTGTTTAAAGGTTTTTCCATCCAGACCTCTTTTACTGCATATCTTCTAGCCTTTTTTGACTACACAAGCAAATTTTAAACTGTTAAGTTCCACCTGAATCCTCCTTGTGGTTCTTGGCTGGCTCTGCCTGCTTTTTGGGTCATGAAAGCCACTCCTAAAGCTCACAGTCCATTAGGAGGTAGGTGACCAAAAACTGCATTCAACCTTCCTAGAGCTCTAGAATGCTGATGCTTGCACTGTGGCAGGTGATTTTACTTCATTTTTTGTTCCTATTTAATGTACTAGCTAACCAGCAGGCAGAAACTCTTAAAGGAGCTGTGTCTGATTTTTCCCAGCTTTCTCAAGCTCTAAGTGGAAATTTGGGCCTCATGTTGGGTGCCAAAATATTATTGGTTGTTCTTTGTTACTCTTTTTGGTCTTTATTCTTTACTCTTTTGGGGTCCTGCCATCCAGCTCCCAAATAAATCACACATGGAGTCTTATTCTTAATTATAAATACCCAGCCTTAGCTTGGCTTGTTTTGAGCCAGCTTTTCTTAAATTATCCTATCTATCTTTTGTCTCTGGTCTTTTACCTTTCTCTACTTCTGCATGTCTTTCTTTCCTTCTTACTCCATGGTTGGCTATGTGTCTGGGTGACTCACCCTTTCTTTTCTCACTCCTCTTTCTTTTGCTCCTTCCAGATTTCTCCTATTTTATTCTCTCTGCCTGCCAGCCCTGCCTATCCTTTCTTCTGCCTAGCTATTGGCCATTCAGCTCTTTATTAGACCAATCAGATGTTTTAGACAGGCACAGTAACACAGCTCCACAAAGTTAAACAAATGCAACATAAAAGAATGCAACACATCTTTACATCATTAAACAAAAGTTCCACAGCATAAACAAATGTAACACACCTTAAACTAATATTTTACAACATAGCCTTCTCAGTCCATTGATCCTTCAGCATTATCAGGAGCCTGGGTAGATGGTCTCAATTCTCTTTCTGTTCCTTTATGGTTTTTTAATTTTAATTCAACACAAATCCTACTTAAAGGATTAAACATTTAAGAGAGTATGTAATAATCCAAACCAAAGTGGTGGCTCTTTTCTTTGGTGAATGATAACTCCCTCTCTTGGTGGTTAGCTATGCCTCCCATACTTGCTTTCATCCTTGTAGTCTCCATCTGCTGTCTTTATGAGTAGCATGAATTTTAAACAGTGTTATTAATAAAAACAAACCCAGAGTCAGATATTGGGGTGAATGCTGAAAGATCAGAGAGACAGAATACACCACAACTAACCTCACCTCACCAACTTCTCAGCTAATCCTGTTTCCTCAAACTGGAAGCCTCTAAGTCCTCATCTGGAATGAATCTCAGCTCAACTGCTGCTCGATTAACCAGCTCTAGTTCCTGGTCCTCATGCCTTATATACCTTTATGCTTCCTGCCATCACTTCTTGGGATTAAAGGCATGTGTCACCATGCCTGGCTGTTTCCAGTGTGGCTTTGAACTCACAGAGATTCAGATGGATCTCTGCCTCCTGAATGGTAGGATTAAAGGTGTGTGTGCCACCATTTTCTGGCCTCAATGTCTATCTAGCAGCTGTTCTGTTCTCTGACCTCAGATAAGTTTATTAAGGTGCACAGTATATTGGGGAACACAATATCACCCCAGGATCACATTACTCACTCATTCTACACTTGATATTGTCCTTGACAGCTCATCACTGGAGCAGCTTGATCAGTTCCTGGGATTGATACCTCCACTGAGCTCCTCCATTACCCTCTCTCACCATGCCCCTGTCACTTGTTCTGAATCCTTTCAAGCAACAAATTCTCCTCTCCCTTCATTATGTGTGTGTGTGTGTGTGTGTGTGTGTGTGTGTGTGTGTGTATGCATGTTCCACTGACTTTCACTAGGCTTGTTTGCATGAGCCTGAGTGGGTTGGAGTTATTTACTTGATCAAGGGCAACTTACCCGTAGCTATAACTGATGAATATGAGGTCCTTTTCTCAACAATATTAACAGCCAATAGCTCCTGTGGGAGGAATGGGGCCTCATACGCTCCTCCCCATTCATGATCAGTGTTGATTGGCCCCAGCCTGTGCTGGTAGCCATGCCTTTTTATTATCTCATGAGTACAGCAGCCAGGTCAAGTCCAGAAGACATCATTTCACAGCTCATCCCATTCCTCTGGCTTTCATTCTCTTAATAGTTTCAGTTCTTGGTTGCTTTGTGTGAGCCCTTCTAGAGGTTTTTCACTACTAAATTCAATTTTCTGCTATTCGGGAGGCACACAGTAGTGCTCCTATTCATTTATCAGCAGTTATGACTCCCTAGTTTTAGGAGACCCTTGCATTACAGTTGGCTATCTCTCAAGGTTCAGAAACAGTGGCATTACAGTGGTGCCTGGGGAAGATGTAGTTTATAGATAGTTTCTAGAGCGAAGAGTACCAGTATTTAAGTAGGAAAACAAAGAAAAGACAAAGAAGAAAAGAAGGAGGTGGTGAAGTGTGACTGAGTAGGAGAGCACGTGGTTTGGAGGTATGAGAGGTCATGGAGAGGTCACTGAAGGAGAAATGCAGTAAAGAAGTTTAGTATAGAAAGGTGAGGGGTAGTCATGATGGTCTCTGCTGGTGAGACCGAAGTTAGAGCATGGTAACTTAAAATCAGCATCCAAAACTGTAAATAAGCACAAAGCTCATATAAGCAGAAATTCTGGTACCCAAAGGTCTAAAAATATATAAAAATACAAGAAGACATCAACGTGAAATAAAAGGTATAATAAAAGGTCCGACATTTCCCCTGGGGATGATGTGATTCCCCGCCCCCCCTCCCCCCGTTTAGCCTGTTATCTGCCAGTACGCACAGGAGGACAGGAGGACAGGAGGACCACCCTACCATCCATCTACCAGTCTGCACACATGAGCAAGTGTGACCAATGACTGTGAACTCAAACTATTTCTCTACTTGGTGGGCTGTTCTTTTGTGTGCGGCCATGTTCTTGGCATCTAACACCACTGCTCATTAACCTTAGTTCTCAGGCACTGTAGGGTGGGAAAATGTCCCTTTGGGAATCCATCAGAACACACAAATAGTAAAGCACGCAGCAGACTCTTAAAGGACATTTTTTTTTCTAGTAATGAGTGTTTTTCTTCTAGGTTCCCACTGAACAATGTTCCTCTAGTCCTTAAGCCCATGTTACTTCTCATCCCCCTCCTATATAGGTGGGCAGAGGCTTTTGCTCCATGGATAGACAAGGTCTATGTTTCTGTTCATCCTGAAGAAGGTTCAGCAAATGAACCCTTAACCACCACAAACAATTATGGTAAAAGAGTAAAAATCTAGGGTGGGGTGAAGCAGGATAGAAAGACAGAGGGAATTAGGGAGCACGAGAAAGGAATAAAAAAGGCTTCACTCCTTCAAGGTCTGGCTCACATGATGCTGACTGAGAGTTAATATATATTGATATAACTGACCAGACCACTGCAGAGTCTATACTCTTTCTGGAGAGATTCAAACGGGGCTGTTAAGACAGCTAGTGAACGCTTCTACCGATTTTCACTGTATTTTCCTCCTATTTAATTCATCACCTGGACCAATGCACCTTATACATCACTTTCAATTATCATTTACATAAAGAACTTATTTAAGAGAAGTGAGAGGCCATCATGGCAGCCAACTGTGTGGATGCAGAACTGTCTATCCAGACACTGGCCTCTTCTATTTTTGATTCTTCACCAAGTCTCTCTGCTTCTGTCCTGCTTGTGTTCCCAATTTCTCTAAGAACAGAAAGGCAAAGGAACTCTTTGGGAACAATCTCGAATGCAGACTGTCCCTGGTGAGCAAAGACATCATAGGAATTCTTTTGTCTTCACTCACTCCAAAGTGACTCTTAATGACACACGTACAGAAAAGTCACTGTTTATCCATCTGTCGCCATTTGAATGAGTGTGACAAGTATATAATGTAGATCACCTAGAATTCCAATAGGTTTACAAGAGACTTCAGTCTGTTTTAATTTGGCTTGATGTTTCCTATCTTAGGTATTTGATAGCATTCTGCTTTCCGTAACTGAAGTGTCAAAATGTGTAGAGAGGATGTGAGTCTTACATTATTAAACAGCAGGTGAGATGAACACACTGAAGAGAAATCATGGAAGGAGACCAGAAAGAGAAAGGGAAGAAGATATGTTTAAAGAAATATTGACACAAAGCTTCCTCTATGGGGAGCAGAAAAGGATACCCTAATTGAAGATGCTACAGAGATCCTTCAGGGGCTGGAATTAACAATGTCTACAGGAAGTATATTACCAAAATAAAATATAAAAGGGGAATTTTTAAGGCAGCAACTGAAAAGCAACATTATATTCAAGGACAGACAAGACACCACTGGTTGTTTCTTGGCATTTACTCTTTAGTCTACATGTAATAATGAAGGCAAGGAAAGGGGTTTTCCAGAAAAAAATTGATAGCAAGGGAGTTTCTCAGAAATGATCTAGCTTACAGGAAGAACTGGAAGAGGCTCCCCAGGTGGAAAGATTGCTAAGGAGCAGCACAAAGCATCTGAAAATATACATCTCCATCGGGAAAGCTGAGAGGTTAGAAGCTACTGCCATGTGGCACAGCAGATGAGATCAGGAGACTAGAGAAAAGAGACTTTCAAAAAGAGGAAGACTGGACAGTGTTGGAAATTACAAGTGTTCATTAGAACTGGTGAAGACTGGAGAGGACCTGAAGAGTGGAGGATGTAGGACACTCCATGCCCACTGCTAAAATCAACTAGGCAAGCCAGAGTGGGGACAGTGGGAGGTACATGAGAAAAAGGGGCAGGTAGGAAGACAAGACAGAACGGAGAGAATGTCATTAAACATGAGATGCATGCCACTCACAGAGCAGAATGTTCCAGAACCGCCCAAACAAAGGAAGACTTTGATACCAATTGGACAAAAAACCAGGGAATGAGATTGGAGTCTGGAAGCTGAGACCAGATGGCCACAGGAAGTAAATGGAGACCCACTGGGTGTTCTGGGAGGGGAAATGGGAAGAAGCCTTCAGCCCTGCTTAGAGGTCGTTCTCTGCAGGCTTCCTGAGCAAGTACATCAGGAGAATGAGGGCTGGGATCAGACACACAGGGCAGGGACACAGACTAGCCCATGTCTGGAGGACAGCTGGCTGGTGAGACACAGGATAATGGATGGATGTGAGAAAGGGAGACACATCCCAGAAGGCACACCGCCACAAACTAAGGGCTGGTTTGGATGGAGGATGGGGAACAGGACAGGGAGCCCCTTGGGAGGTCAGGCTCAGGCTCAGGCTCTTGGCCAGTGCCAGAGAGAACCTTCACTCAGAAGAACTCCAGAATCTGCAACAAGAAAAAGATGTTCCATTCTCCTCCTCACATTGTTGTAGCCACTGAGACTTCATCCCTACGTGGAGACATCTGTGGTGATCAAGGAGCATTTGATAAAGTCACACGATGCAAGGCCAGTTTTTAAAGGTTCCCTGAATTGTGACTGTGACTGAGGCTTCATACTGCTGCAGGTTGAAGGAATATGTTGGAGCCAGTGCACTATGGGCTCCTCCTGCTTCCAGCCATGCACTGTGATACTCCACAAGGGCAGCTTCATGAGCAGAGGAAGGTGGAGGAGGCAGAACCATTGGCAAGCTGAAGAGGAAGTCGGCCATCCCTTTAGCCCATCCTTATACTAGATCAATGTAAGGATGGGTCAACACACAACTTCTAAGGGCTACAGTCTTAGATGCTCAGAGGGAAGTTCCTACCACACTGACATTAGTTTCAGTGATGAATGAAAAGGAAAGGACCATTGAGAAGTCCGCTGTTGTGTAGTTCACTGGGAGATGTTGCCAATGGTTGTCATGCTATTCTCAAGGACTCTTGTCTTAACTCTGCCTTCTGTCAAACCAAAGTGAAAGGGATTCAGGCTTCTTCCAAGTATGAACCATTTGCTTTGTTATGGCAAACAAAATGCCTCATTCACATTTTGTAAATGCTCGGAGAATATTATGCACTCATGAAAGAGGGGGTAGATAGTGGACAGATGGGTGTGTTCATGGATGAATGGGTAAATGGATTAAAGAGTGGAAGAAAGGAATAAGGCAGGAACATGTTAAACCAAAAAGCAAGAGAAACTGGATAATAAAGAAAACAGCAAACTGAAGGCACCTAGTGTCTGCCAAGGATGGTTTCTTTCCATTATGCTGATGTGATCCCTACTTGCCTCCTTTCTGCATAAGGCTGTGTCTCTGTCCTAGCCTCTTGAGGGCATCCTTCACATCCTTGTTGCGCAGACTGTAGATGAGGGGGTTGAGCATGGGGATGACCAGGGTGTAGAAGACGGATATCACCTTGCCCTGTGCCATGGATGCCACTGCTCCTGGCTGTGCATAGATGACAAACGCAGTTCCATAAAACAGGGACACAGCCGTCAGGTGAGAGCCACAGGTGGAGAAGACCTTGTGCCGCCCGGAACCTGAGTGCATCCTGAGGATAGTCATGGTGATGTAGCCATAGGAGATGAATATAACTAAGGTGGTGCTAAAAATTATGAATCCACAGAAGCTGAATAGAAGGAGCTCATTGAGAGCTGTGCTGCCACAGGCCAGCTCAAGCAATGGTGGCACGTCACAGTAGAAGTAGTCAATACGCTTGGAACTGCAGAAGGGCAGCTGGAATGTGAGGCTGGTCTGCACGATGGAGTTCAGGCAGCCTCCACAGTAGGCACCCAGAACCAGACAGGCACAAGTCTTAGGACACATAGTTACAGGGTACCTCAGGGGACTGCAGATGGCCATGAAACGGTCATAGGCCATCACAGCTAACAGGAAAGCCTCAGTGGTAGCCAATAAAGAGAAAAAGAAGAGCTGTGTGGCACATCCCTCAAAGCTGATGACTTTGGAAGGGGATAAGATGTTGGCCATGGCTTTGGGGGCAATGACAGAGGAGTAGCAGAGGTCGACAAAGGACAGGTTCTTGAGGAAGAAGTACATGGGGGAGTGCAGGCGGGCATCCAGGGTGATGACCACGATCATGGTGAGGTTGCCCAGGACAGTCACCACATACAGGACCAGGAAGACAGCAAAGAGCAGGGTCTGGGTCTCTGCACCTCCCCCAAATCCCACCAGCACGAACCCCTGCACAGACACTGTGGAGAGACTTGCATTTCCTTGGACTGGTGTGGCCATGAGTGGGGACAGATGTATAGAGGTAGATGGAGGCAGTGAGAGGGGGCAGATCTCACCAATGCAGTCAAATGCTCCACATGCTGCAAGAACCTGTTGGTGACATGTTGTCCACTCTGCAAAATTCACTAGCTCCTCTGATCTCCATGATGAGCTGTTGTGACCTTAAAGGGGACATTTTCTCAGATTTACTTAATTCATGAGGTTGTGCTGAGCCCTCCCTGTGTACAAGCCTGACCTGTGCTCTGAGGACACAAAGAAGCTTACAGACCTGGTAACTCTCAGAGTACAGACAGCCTTTCAGTACCCCATGCCTGCCTCTGGGCCCTGTTCCCTTGTTCCAAGGGACACTCCTGAGCAGTGCCATTGATGCAGCTGTCTCCCAAGTCCCATTAAACACCCTCCAGTTATTCATCTTACTGATTCAAAAATGTTCATGAAGATCCACTGTCCTCCAACAAACTGGACTGGGTGATTCTTTCCTTTGTAGGATGGAATCAGAACAGGAAACTGCCCTTCCCACAGTTTTATATCATTTTGTACCTCAGAGGACTCTGACCTCACCTCAGCAGCTGTGACTCAAATGCTGGCACACAGTGACAATCAATGTGCAGACTCTGCTTGTCTGATGTGAGGGGTTCCTGTCAATGTCTAGATGTTGGGGATTATGGTGAGGGGGCAGCCCCATGTCCTGAATAACACCAGGACTGTGTCATAGGCATATGTGGGACATGCTCATGGCCTCTAACCTGATCTCATTGCTAGCTCTGTTCCCGGCTCCAACTTCAGCTTTGGGGGTCCACAAGGTCTTACTCTTGGTCATTTAAAAACAGATGAGACTGGCCTCTGCCCAGTGTCCTTGGGACATTCCATGTCACTCTCTCTTCTCATTATGTCCACAGTTGGGACACACAAACAAATGTCCTGTGGGCTAGCTATGATTGCTATGTTAGTTCCCAGGAGGGATGTGAGAGGCTGCCAGAATTAGGAGCCTGGCTATAGAGGAATGGGATGTTTCTTCTACATCATCCTGGGAGCTTATGGATGTCCCTGAGCTGTATGGATCAGTTGTTGAACTGTATCATACACTGCCTACAGTGAGGACATGGAACCTGGAAGGCTCTAGCTGAGCCCACCATACATACATAACTTTCTTTCCCATTGAAAGCTTAAAGGTATGCATGAAGATTTGTGCTCACACTTGACACACCTGACAGGGATCTAAGTTCTTACCACATGGGTTTCCTTTGTACTCAGTGTGATGTGTATAGATATGTCCATGTCATAGTGGGTCCTATGCTTCCTGTTGTAGCAAGGACAAGCATAATCTCTCCAGCTTGCCAAGGATGTAATCCATCTAGAGACATAAGTGGAAGGGGCAGGTGGCCATGGACATCTCTGCTGTGGGAGATCAGGGCACAATGACTGTGAAGAGTCAGTCTGTGCTCATCTCAGTTTGCCCCTCCTAAGCCAGCATCATCATCATGTCCTGTGATGTATGCAGAGATTCAGTCTTCTAGGTTGCAGAATTGGAGCTGGTATTCAAGAAAGTGACCCTGTGTGGAGCCTCCTAGAACTGAGATCCCTGATCTGGAGTAATGTGAGTCTTCACCACAATAGGACACCTTTTTCCACAGAGCTAAGTCCACAGTTATTGCTGAGGACCCACCCCTGATGTCCCCAATGTATGTCTTCTATTTTGAGCATTCTACACAGGCAATACACTGACCTTACCTTATCTAGATGAGACTCAGGACTCACACAAAGTCAGATACAATCACCCATGCTTCTTAGGTCCCCATGGTATTGAGGCTGGTCTGTGCTGGTGATAGACACCAAGTGTTCCTTGTCCTCCTTTAGGCTAGCTATGGCTTTCTTCACAATAGAATGAGGTTGTATGGGCAGAGCTGTAGACCTTGAGCCTCATGAGTGTCTGGGTGTACAAGTCCCGGTTGAGGCAGGTTCTGTGTCTTGTGAAGTGTGAGGTCTGGGTTTTCTGACCTGTCTTCCTCTCCCATACCTGTTATCAGGGCAGTGTGTGTGTGTGTGTGTGTGTGTGTGTGTGTGTGTGTGTGTGTGTCTATACTTGGGTTCACTCTGTGATGAAGGGTACTCTGTATGGTAGAGCTGGGACTTGCAATCTCCAGTGGCCAATTAAGGAGATACCGTCCTCTGTGGCATCTAGGACACAAACTCCCTGGCCTCCAGACGTATACCACTGGCTGTGGACAATCTCTGCCTCATAGCAACCCTCTCCTGGTGAGTTGGCAGGAAGCCTGGGGTCCTCAGGGACCTGGGGAGGCTCCATCAGAAGTATGGCTGATGACTCAGAGGGATCCTAGCCCAGTGTCCCTCATTAAAGCTGTTACCTGAGTGGGGCATCATGGCCTCCTGGTCACAGCATTTCTTCCTCTAACCTCTGCTAGCTATACTGACATGAGGAATGGACATAAGGCGCCCTGTACGGGAATGCTCAGCCTGCTCCTCCCACAACCAAGTGTCAGCCTTCTCAGTCCATTGACCCTTCAGTACTACCAGGAGCCTGGGTAGATGGTCTCAACTCTCTTTCCATCCCTTTGTTCTTGTTGTTTTAATTTAGCACAAATCCTACTTAATGGATTAAAATCCTATTTAAAGGATTAAAAATTCAAGACAATAAGTAATGATCTAAACCATAGGAATAGCTCTTCTCTTTGGTGAGTGATCCCTCCGTCCCTTGGTGGTTAGCTATGTCTCCCACCCATGCCTTCATTCCTGCAGACTCCTTCTGCTGTCTTTCCAAGGAGGGATCACAATACTCATTCATTCTGCACTTGATGTTGACCTTGACAGCTCATCATGGGAGACAGCTTGGCCAGTGCCTGAGACTGATGCCTCCACTGAGTTCTTCTATTACCCTCTCTCACGGCTCCCCCGCCACTTCCTCTGAATCCCTTCTACCCAACAAGTCCTCCTCTCCCTTCATTCTCGTGTGTGTGTGTGTGTGTGTGTGTGTGTGTGTGTGTGTGTGTGTG
>CABHPQ010168511.1:1016-27382 GCA_902168405.1 Peromyscus aztecus | reverse complement strand
GTGTGTGTGTGTGTGTGTGTGTGTGTGTGTGTGTGTGTGTGTGTGCATGTTTCACTGATTTTCATTAGGCTTGTTTGCTTGAGCATGAGAGAGTTGGGCTTATTTACTTGATCAAGGGCAACTTACCTGTGGCTACAATTGATTAATATGACCTCCCTCCCCCACCAGCCATTAACAGCCAATAGCTCCTAGGGGAGGAATGGGGCCTCATAAGCTCCTCCCCATTGACAATCAATGTTGATGGCCCAAGCCTGTTCATGTAACCACACCTTTTTATTAGCTCTTGAGTACAGCAACTGAGCCAAGTCCAGAGGCATCATTTCTGTCCTCTTATCTCTCATATTGAAAAACTCCATATAGAAATTCTTCAATGTCTTTCATCCTTTTCTAAGTAAATTGGTGCTGCCAGGAGTGGATGTGTCTCATTGTCTTGAAAAAGCCTTATGTTATTAAAACATTTTAAATGCCATATTCTGTAGGTCTTTGAAGTGCTTGAAGACCATCTATCAATTTAAAATATATCTCTGTTTAACCTTGAAAACATGCCTAACATCAATACAAGTTTTATTATAGATGACTAACTACTCACCTGTATTATACATTTTTAAATGAGCTGCATAGATATAATACCTTAGACAAGAGCAGAAACATATATACAGTATAACAAAAATAACCTTAAATTTGTATCAATATACAAAAATATCTTACACAAGAGTAGAAACATATAAAGAGTATGTTGTAACAAAAATAACCTTAAATTTGTATCAAACACAAAAATCCATAGCAATATAAAATATTTGAGATTAATAGTTGCTTTTTAGTTTAAAGTAGATTCAATAATCTACCATTTTATCCTATCCTTTCCATATCCCTTCTTTCCTTTTAAGAAAGAGATCCTTGGGCTGGAGAGATGGCTCAGAGGTTAAGAGCACCGACTGCTCTTCCAGAGGTCCTGAGTTCAATTCCCAGCACCCACATGGTGGCTCACAACCATCTGTAATGAGATCTGGCACCCTCTTCTGTATACATAATAAATAAATAAATATAAAAAAAAAGAAAGAGATCCTTGAATCCAACCACCTTGTTTTGTTTCCTCCCTTTTTCATGATCAGCAACTTGTAACCAATCTTCCTCAATGATGATAAACATCTATAAGCCATTGAAAGACCAAATACCACCCACTCCACTGCTGTGGGATGTTCTGTGTGCTAAATGTGTTTCTAATAAAACACTGATTGGCCAGTGGCTAGGCAGGAAGTATAGGCGGGACTAACAGAGAAAAGAAAGAACAGGAAGGCAGAAGGAGTCACTGCCTGCCAGCCACCGCCAGGACAAGCAGCATGTAAAGATGCCGGTAAGCCACGAGCCATGTGGCAAGGTATAGATTTATAGAAATGGATTAATTTAAGATATAAGGACAGTTAGCAAGAAGCCTGCCATGGCCATACAGTTTGTAAGCAATATAAGTCTCTGTGTTTACTTGGCTGGGTCTGAGCGGCTGTGGGACTGGCAGGTGAGAGAGATTTATCCTGACTGTGGACCAGGCAGGAAAACTCTAGCTACACTCCACCTCTTGGGAATGTGGGTGTTGTGTTCTTAAAATTACTTCCTGCTGTCTGGGGGATGATGGCCTTTTTAGGAGACTCTAAGAAAATTGAGATTATGGTCAAGTCCTGAGAGAGCTAGCTGTATCATTTTTTGTTTAGTCTTTGAGTGATAGGAAAGTGTAGAGCTGATCTGAAGTCTGACTGGAGTAGTTTGTGAGGTTGGACCATCTTATCTGGCAGCTTTGAAGTTATTCTGGATGTAGTTTTTTTTTTTTAAAGATTTATTTATTACATATACAATGTTCTGCCTGCATGTATTCCTGCAGGCCAGATGAGGGCACCAGATGTCATTAAAGATGGTTGTAATCCACCATGTGGTTGCTGGGAATTGAACTCAGGACCTCTGGAGGAGCAGCCAGTGCTCTTAACCCCTGAGTCATCTCTCCAGCCCCATAGATTTTTAAGGAAACTACAACAGAGACATTCTGAGAGGCTGGCTCACCTGGGCTACTTGTCTTCATTGATGTCTGATCCTTTTTTTTTTTTCTGAAAACACACAAACTTTTAAAGGTAACACTTATATCTACATTAACATAAGTATGGAATGTGCAGTGTGCACAAGTCAGTTAAAGTTGATTTTTTTATTTTATGTTTGAGCAGGTAAAAGAGATCTGCCAACTTTATAAGTTAATTTGGATTGTATAACCAAACCTCTATCCATGCCATATGAAAGGATGACATATAATAATAATTCATGGGGACTCTTTAGCCAACAAGATTTATCGTGTCTCATCCAATCTCAGAGCTGTTCCCATCGTGGAAGAATCTGCATACATGTCACCTGTCCTGGAGTCCTTCTTGGTTTCTTTTTGCATGTCTGTAGCCAAGATTTCAGAAGGTCTCTCCCAATCAAATCTGACCTTCATCAATTTTGAAGAGAACCATACCTTTTTGTTTCCTGTGGAAACAAAGGCAAATTCTCCCCCAATGCATCATATTGTCTGACTTTCGTTTTGAAGTTAAAACATTCTTAAAATATATCGCTTGGTTCAATTTAGCAGTTTTCATAATCCAATGTCTCTCAGCAGCTCTTGTCTCTTGTACATTAGCATTTAAGAAATTCATAGTCAACAAAGCACCATACGGGATCCAGGCATCCTGTGCATTTCCCATCTTTATGTGGCATGCTTTTTATATTACTTTCTCCTTAAACACTTTATTATTTTTAAACTATTTTTTCTATGTCTGTCTATGCCAATTTTCTTTTCTTTCTTCAGCATCTAAGCACATTTTAAAACATACTGTACCTTTTTAGAGATTGTGTGTGTGTGTGTGTGTGTGTGTGTGTGTGTGTGTGTCTGGACCTGGCTTTACTAAATGCCTGCAGCATTCTCTGACTGAGACAAAACTTAAACTGCCATGTCAGTCACCATGCAGCCCAGCTTAGTGTGTGGTGCTGGCACAGGGCACTGTGGCTGACTCCAACCTGCAGGCAGAGGCCGGTAGTCCCACCTCTGTACACCAAGCTTTATCCCACCTGAGAGACTTCAGGACTAGGGTGCCTTGTCTGGCTCCTTGTCCAGAACTTTTCTTAGCTTTCTTAGGCCCTATGTTTGGATATTCAAACCTCCATGTTGGGTGCCATATGTAGATGGATTTTCCCTTGGGCTGCCAGCTCACAAGTAATGATGCAGAGACTTGTAACATGAATTGCTTAACGGTCTTATTAATAGAAAACTTGGAGCCAAATGTTGGGGTGAAAGCTGAAAGTTCAGAGAAGCAGAACAAGCCAGGCACAAGCTCTTACCTCTAGGAAATCCTCAGTCTCAAGACAGTGAGTTCCTTATATACCTTTTTCTGCCCTGCCATCTTACTTCCTGGGGTTAAAGATGTGTGTGCTTCTTAAGCAAAGGCATGAGATCTCAAGTGTTGTGGTTAAAGGTGTGTGCCACCATGCCTGGCTCTGTTCCCAGTGTGGTCTTGAACTCACAGAGATCCACACAGATCTCTATCTCCCAAGTGATAGGATTAAGGTGAGGCTCCTTCTTTTGATGACTCTAGCTTATGTCAAGTTGACACACACAACCAGCCAGTACAGTCAGCAACTCGAAATAAAAGGTATAATAACAGGTCTGAATTTTCCCCTGTGGAAGGTGTGATTTCTCCCCCACTTAGTCTGTTGTCTGCCAGTCTGCACAGGAGGGCAAGAGGGCCACCATGTCATCCATCTGTCAGTCTGCACAGGAGGGCACGAGGACCACCATGTCATCCATCTGTCAGTCTGCATAGGAGGGCACGAGGACCACCATGTCATCCATCTGCCAGTCTGCACAGGAGGGCACGAGGACCACCATGTCATCCATCTGTCAGTCTGCACACATGGGTGGAAGGACTACCAGGCTCAGCAGTTTACACAGATTAAGTCTTGTGCCATTTCAGACAAAGACTTCCGTAGACATAGACTTCCTGCCTGCTAGAGTTTCCTCTCCTAGGTCCTCTAGCTTCCTTAGCAGTACACAGTCTAGCGTCCTGTGAATTAGGAGTCGAACTTTCCCACCAGGACTGGAGGGATGTGTAAGAGCCCACTTGAGTGCCTTTGTGTGTGGCAGAATTCAGGTTCCAGAGTATAGTGCTGTCTTGGGATTCCATGCAGCAATGGTGGGAGCAGGGATTCATTTTCTCTGGCCGGCGGTCTGATGTGTGCACTCTCATCACCGTGATTACCCCAGCCTGCTCTCATCTCCATCTTCACTCATCAGGTTCTTCTCTCTGACATGCCTGGTGTCACTTGTAGAGACAGCTGTCTCCGAACTGCAGGGTTGTTGACGTGATCCTGGCCTGGTGGTGGCTGCCTTGACGAAAGCAGCCTAGGTGGGTTTGGTCTCTGTCCAGTTAGAAGCAGTGGTCACTGGGGTCCTTCTGCGGTAGAGGTTCACCGATGCTGCTTCTGTGGCAAGCTCACTGGAAGAGCAATGCTGACCCCGAGTGCTTTTGCTTGCAGGGTCCCCAGTGATGGCAGCAGTAATAAGCTTTCTGTCCTGAGTTGTGGAAGTAGGATGTTGGGATGCAGAACTGGTGCTGTTAGTCTGAGTTGTGGAGGTAGCAGGACTGACTTGACCCAGTGGCATGGCAGCCCTACACACACACACACACACACACACACACACACACACACACACACACGTGGAAAACCAAACACCATTTTATATTTCATTTGTATAATACTTGTAGATTTCTAGCGAGATTGAGAAGAAAACAGAAAACACAGAGGTTACTCATCTGTCTTGAACCTCCATCATGGAGCCCCATTATCCAGCATCCTCCACGAGAGTGGGATATGTGTTTTGGTGGATGGACCCACACTGGCATGTGGGAGTCATTCATTTTGAGGCTCTGGGCTAATGTGTAGCAGCATGAACTCACTATTAACAATATGCAGAGAAGTTGCTATGATCTAGAATTCCCCTGACTCCCTCTGCTCACTCCACTGTCCCCTGCCACCACTGATTCTCTACTTTCTCAACAGCTTTACCGTATTGGGAGTGTCATCTCCCTGAATCCTACCGATGATGTGCAAGGTCACACCTTGACCAGACTGTTTAGTTACCTATACATTCTGTCTTCTGTTGAAACCTAAACATGTTAGGACCCTGGAGAGGGACTTGGGAGTTGGCTGAAAGTCATTAGATATCTTTGTCCACCTTTTAAATATGGTCACATTGACTATATACCCTGCACTTAATCTTAGGCATAGACTGAGAAGTAATGACTACCTCTCTTTTTCTGCTTTTCATCTTCAAATATTTCTTCAGCTGGCTTATTTGAGGATAAGTAACCAAGCCCATGTGTTAGTGCTACCAGGGCTCAGGCTTTGATCCTCAAAATTCTGGTAACAATTTTGGTGAGCCATGATCAGGAGAAAAGAAGCACTAAGGGTGTTAGTTATTCATCTCAAGATGACCCTGAAGAGAGAAGAAAGACTGTAAATTCCCATCACTCCTGGAATCACTTTTTTACAGTGAATTTTCTTATCTCCCCACTCCAGCCAGCATCAGCCGCTTTTCCCCCTGTAGTAGGTGGAGCTGAGAACCAAGTGTCCAGGCTTTGTTTTGGACTCCCAAGAAAGCTTGGCCCTTGGCGAGTTTCTCCCCAGTCAGGATATCCAGGCTTTTGCTTCCCTTAAGCTGCTTGGCTTCCTTCTGATCCGTTTGAGTTGCTGCTATTTGGTGACTGGCTCTGTCTTTTGGATTCTGAGCTATTTTAGTTCCGTGGAGCTATGGGGCTGTTGTGTTACTTGTTCGTCAGGCCTTGGACCACTCAGCTCTCTGTTGTGTGACGGGAAACTTTGGAGTGTGCTGAGCCATCCAGGTTCTGTTGAACCACTTGAGACATCCAGTAGATGGTGTAATACTAAAATTCTGGCACATGTAGCTGGGGAGGGCCCTGCCCAGCTCCTCCTGAATACAGTCTCTTCAGTGAAGCTTCAGGGATCCTCTTCATGGATCTGTGTCTCTAGAATAAAACCTGTTGCTCCCGGGTGTCTGCAGACTCCAGAGCATCCCAAGGGCTCTTACACCTGTAAACATTTAAAGTCTTGAAGATTCTCATTAGAAAACAAACAAACAAACAACAAACAAACAAATAAATGAATAAATGTACCTCAACTTCTTGAATGCAGATAGAATCTGCTCTTCTGAATCTCTCAGGAGTTATACACCTGAGGTTTGATTTTCTTTCTTGTTTTTCTTTTAGGCAATGTTAGTATTGTCACGTGTGACCAATGACTGTGAACTCAAACTATTTCCCTCCTACTTTGTGGGCTGTTCTTTTGTGTGCTGCCATGTTCTTAGTATCTAACATCACTGCTCATTAACCTTAGTTCTCAGGCACTGTAGGGTACAGTTTTTAACTGTATTTTCCTCCTATCTAATTCATAAACCTGACCAATGTACCTTATAGACCACCTTCCAATCTCATTTACAAAGAGAACTTCTTTAAAAGAAGTGAGTGTTTGACGCCTATTTTGTTAGATATTAGGATAGCCACACCAGCTTGCTTCTTAAGTCTATTTGATTGGAAAGTCTTTTCCCAGCCTTTTACTCTGAGGTAGTGTCTGTCTTTGAATTTGAGGTGTGTTTCTTATATCCAGCAGAAGGATGGATCCTGTTTGCTTGTTTGTTTGTTTGTTTATCCATTCTGTTAGTCTGTGTCTTTTTATAGGCAAATTGAGTCCATTGATATTAAGGGGTATTAATGACCAGTGATTGTTGATTTCTGTTATGTTTGGTGGTAGTGTGTGTGTATTTCCCTTCTTTGGGATTTGCTGCTATGGGATTATATATTGCCTGTGTTTTCATTGGTGCTTTTGACTTCCTTAGGTTGGGACACTCCTCCACTGTTGGTGGGAGTGCAAACTTGTGCAGCCACTTTGCAAATCAGTATAGTGGTTTCTCAGAAAATTGGGAATCAATCTTCCTCAAGACCCAGATATACCACTCTTGAGCATATACCCATGGAATGCTCAATTAAACCACAAGGACACATGCTCTACCATGTTCATAGAAGCATTATTCATAATAGCCAGAAACTGGAAACAACCTAGAAGCTCCTCAACTGAAGAATGGATAAAGAAAATGGAATACACAATGGAGTACTACTCAGCAGTAAAACCCAATGACATTGTGAAATTTGCAGGCAAATGGATGGAACTAGAAAATATCATCCTGAGTGAGGTAACCCAGACTCAGAAGGACAAGCATGGTATGTACTCATTCATAAGTGGATACTAGATGTAAAGCAAAGGATAACCAGACTATAATCCACAGCTCCAGGGAGGCTAGCTAACAAGGAGCACCCTAAGAGGGATGCATGGATCACACTGGGAAGAGGAAATAGATGAGATCTCCATGAGTAAACTGGGGATGAGGGGGGCCAATGGAGGGTAGGGGGTGGGTGATAAGAACATAAGGGAACAGGATGGTTGAGCTGGAACAGGGATGGAGTGGGAGAGCAATGAAAGAGATACCATGATATGGGGAGACATCATGGGGATAGAGAGAAACCGGGAGCTAGGGAAGTTCCCAGGAATCCACAAGGATGACACCAGCTTAGACTACTAGTGATAGTGGGGAGAATGCCTGACCTGGCTTACCCCAGTAATTAGATCGGTGAATACCCTAACTGTCATCATAGAGCCTTTCTCCAGTAACAGATGGAAGCAGAGGCAGAGATCCACGGCCAAACACCAGGCGGAGCCCCTAGAGTCCAATTGAAGAAAGGGAAGAGGGATTCTATGAGAAAAGGGCATCAAGATCATGATGGAGAAACCTACAGAGACAGCCAAACCAAACTAGTGGGAACTCATGAAATTTAGACCAGTACCTGTGGAGCCTCCACAGGACTAGACTAGGCCCTCTGCATAGGTGAGACAGTTGTGTAGCTTGATCTGCTTAAGGGGCCCCTGGCAGTAGGATCAGAATCCATCCCTGGTGCATGAACTGGCTTTTTGGAGTTCACTTCTATGATGGGACACCTTGCACAGCCTTGATGCAGCGGGGAGGGCCTTGGACCTGCCTCTACTGAATGTACCAGTCCCTGCTGACTCCCAATGGGAAGCCATACCTTGTTGGAGAAGGGAATGGAGTGTGGGTTGGGGGAAGGCTGGAGGGAGGAGGGAAGAGAAGGAGATCTGTGGTTGGTATGTAAAATGAATAAAAAAATCCTTAATAAAAAATGACAGAGAAAAATAAATAAATAAGAAGTGAGAGGCCATCATGGTGGCCAACTGTGAGGATGCAGGGCTGTCTGTCCTGATGCTTTTTTTCTCTCTCTTCTGTTTGTGATTCTTTGCCAAGTCTAACTGGGTCTATCCTGTAGCATGAATCTTAAAAGTTCTTAGTAATAAAATCAAACCTCAGCCAGGTATTGGGGTGATAACTGGAAGGTCAGAGACACAGAATAAGCCACAGCTATCTTACCTCGCTGGATCCTCAGCTGGTCTTGCTTCCTCAGACTGGAAGCCCCTATGTCCTCATATCCGAATGACTCTCAGCTCAACTTCCAAGTCTGTGAAGAATTGTGTTGGGATTTTGATGGGGATTGCATTGAATCTGTAGATTGCTTTTGGTAAGATTTTTGCCATTTTTACTATGTTAATCCTACCTATCCATGAGCATGGGAGATCCATCCTTCTGATATCTTCTTCAATTTCTTTCTTTAGAGATTTAAAGTTCTTATCAAAAAGGTCCTTCACTTGTTTAGTGTTATCCCAAGGTATTTTATATTATTTGTGGCTATTGTAAAGGGTGATGTTTCTCTGACTTCTTTCTCAGCCCTTTTATCACTTATGTATAGGAGGGCTACTGATTTTTTTGAGTTGATCTTGTATCTGCCACTTTACTGAAGGAGTTTATCAGCTGTAGGAGTTCCCTGGTAGAAATTGGGGTCACTTATGTATACTATCATATCATCTGTAAATAGTGAAAGTTTGACTTCTTCCTTTCCAACTTGTATCCCTTTGATCTCCTTTTGTTGTCTTATTGCTCTAGCTAGAACTTCTAGTACTATAAATATGGGGAGAGTGGACAGCCTTGTCTTGTTCCAGATGTTAGTGGTATCGCTTTGAGTTTCAGATGCACAAAGCATCTGAAAATATACATCTCCATCGGGAAAACAGAAAGGTTAGACGCTGCTGCCATGTGGCACAGCAGATGAGATCAGGAGACTAGAGAAAAGAGACTTTCAAAAAAAGAGGAAGATTGGACAGTGTTGGTAATTACAAGTGTTCATTAGTACCGGTGAAGACTGGAGAGGACCAGAAGAGTGGAAGTTGTGGATCACTCCATCCTCACAATTAAAACTAACTGGGCCAGTCGGGGGCACATAAGAGAATGAAAGAATGGAGGAAAAGAAGGTACAGAGGGGGAGAACGTCATTAAACATGAGATGCAAGCCACTCACAGAGCAGAGTGTCCCAGAACGTCCAAAGAAAGGAAGACTTTGATACCAATTGGACAGAAAGCCAGGGAATGAGATTGGAGTCTGGAAGCTGAGACCAGATGGCCACAGGAAGTAAATGGAGACCCACTGGGTGTTCTGGGAGGGGAAATGGGAAGAAGCCTTTAGCCCTGCTTAGAGGTCATTCTCTGCAGGCTTCCTGAGCAAGTACATCAGGAGAATGAGGGCTGGGATCAGACACACAGGGCAGGGACACGGACCAGCCCATGTCTGGAGGACAGTTGGCTGGTGAGACACAGGATAATGAATGGATGTGAGAAAGGGAGACACATCCCAGAAGGCACACCGCCACAAACTAAGGACTGGAGGGATGAGGATGGGGAACACTACAGGGAGCCCCTTGGGAGATCAGGCTCAGGCTCAGGCTCTTGGCCAGTGCCAGAGAGAACCTTCACTCAACAGAACTCCAGAATCTGCAACAAGAAAATGATGTTCCATTCTCAACTCCTCACATTGCTGTAGCCACTGAGACTTCATCCCTACATGGAGACATCTGTGGTGATCAAGGAGCCCTTGATAAAGTCACAAGCTGTCAGGCCAGGTTCTTTTTTTAATGCATAAAGCCACCTGATGGAACATAGATAAGAAACAGACATCCATTATCAACTTTTTAAAAAATTATTTAATTTTATTTTAAGTGCATTTGTGTGAAGGTGTCATATCTCTTGGAATGGGAGTTATAGAGCTTCCATGTGGGTGCTGGGAATTGAACCCAGGTCCTCTGGAAGAGCAGCCAATGCTCCTAACCCCTGAGCCATCTCTCCAGCCCTGCCAGGCCAGGTTTTAAAGGTTCCCTGAATTGAAGACTCTAACTGAGGCTTCATACTGCTGCAGGTTGAAGGAATATGTTGGAGCCAGTGCACTATGGGCTCCTCCTGCTTCCAGCCATGCACTGTGATACTCCACAAGGGCAGCTTCATGAGCAGAGGAAGGTGGAGGAGGAAGAACCGTTGGCAAGCTGAAGAAGAAGTCTGCCATCCCTTTAGCCCATCCTTATACTAGATCAATGTAAGGATGGGTCAACACACAGCTTCTAAGGGCTACAGTCTTAGATGCTCAGAGGGAAGTTCCTGCCACACTGACATTAGTTTCAGTGATGAATGAAAAGGAAAGGACCATTGAGAAGTCCGCTGTTGTGTAGTTCACTGGGAGATGTTGCCAATGGTTCTCATACTGTTCTCAAGGACTCTTGTCTTAACTCTGCCTTCTGTCAAACCAAAGTGAAAGGGATTCAGGCTTCTTCCAAGTATGAACTATTTGCTTTGTTACGACAAACAAAATGCCTCATTCACATTTTGTAAATGCTTGGAGAATATTATGCACTCATGAAATAGGGGATAGATAGTGGACAGATGGGTGTGTTCATGGATGAATGGGTAAATGGATTAAAGAGTGGAAGAAAGGAATAAGGCAGGAACATGTTAAACCAAAAAGCAAGAGAAACCAGATAATAAAGAAAACAGCAAACTGAAGGCACCTAGTGTCTGCCAAGGATGGTTTCTTTCCATTATGCTGATGTGATCCCTACTTGCCTCCTTTCTCCACAAGGCTGTGTCTCTGTCTCAGCCTCTGCAGGGCATCCTTCACATCCTTGTTGCGCAGACTGTAGATGAGGGGGTTGAGCATGGGGATGACCAGGGTGTAGAAGACGGAGACCACCTTGCCCTGCTCCATGGATGCCACTGCTCCTGGCTGTGCGTACATGACAAACACAGTTCCGTAAAACAAGGACACAGCCGTTAGGTGAGAGCCACAGGTGGAGAAGACCTTGTGCCGCCCAGATCCTGAGTGCATCCTGAGGATGGTCACTGTGATGTAGCCATAGGAGACCAGGACAGCTAAGGTGGTGCTCACAATGATGAACCCACAGAGGCCAAAGAGAAGGAGCTCATTGAGAGCTGTGCTGCCACAGGCCAGCTGGAGCAGTGGGGGCACGTCACAGTAGAAGTGGTCGATGCGGTTGGAACTGCAGAAGGGCAGCTGGAATGTGAGGCTGGTCTGCACGATGGAGTTCAGGCAGCCTCCACAGTAGGTACCCAGAACCAGATGAGCACAGGTCGTAGAGCACATGGTCACAGGGTACCTCAGGGGACTGCAGATGGCCATGAAACGGTCATAGGCCATCACAGCTAACAGGAAAGCCTCAGTGGTAGCCAATAAAGAGAAAAAGAAGAGCTGTGTGGCACATCCCTCAAAGCTGATGATCTTGGAAGAGGAAAAGAAGTTGGCCAGGGCATTGGGGGCAATGACAGAGGAGTAGCAGAGGTCGACAAAGGACAGGTTCTTGAGGAAGAAGTACATGGGGGACTGCAGGCGGGCATCCAGGGTGATGAGCACGATCATGGTGAGGTTGCCCAGGACAGTCACCACATACAGGACCAGGAAGACAGCAAAGAGCAGGGCCTGGGTCTCTGCACCTCCCCCAAATCCTACCAGCACGAACCCCTGCACAGACACTGCTGAGAGACTTGCATTTCTGTGGCCTGGTGTGGCCATGAGTGGGCACAGATGCAGGGAGGTAGATGGAGACAGTGAGAGGGAGCTGATCTCACCGGTGCCGTTGGATGTTCCACAGGCTGCAGGGACCTGTTGATGACATGCTGTCCCCCGTGCAAGAGGTCGCTAGCTCCTCTGATCTCCTTCCAGTTGAGCTAGGATGACCTGAAAAGGGACATTTTCTCTGACTTTTTTAATTCATGAGGTTGTGCTGAGCCTTGTCTGTGCAGGAAGCTGAACTATGCATCTAAGGAGGCAAAGAGACTTCTTGAGCTGTGTGATTCTCAGGTGCAGACAGCCTTCAGCATCCCTACAGCTGCCTCCGGGTTGTTTGCTCATCACCTCCAGGGACATTCCTTAGGGGCACCATTTCTAGAGCCACCCCTGATCCCACCCTAACCTTCCATCTTACTCACTGACCATAGAATGGACAGGAGGATCTGCTGACCTCCCCGCGACTGGGTTGGGTGATCTTGTCATCGCCAGGCATGACTCAGGGTAGGAAAATGGCCCTCACCCCGAGGCTGTGCCTTTTTCCCCTGTGGGACTCTGACCTCACCTAGGTACCTCTAACCCCAAGCCTGAACCACAGTCACAATCAACATGCAGAAACTCTGCTTGCTTGAGGATATGAAACGTTCCTGCCAGTCAACATCTATATGTGATAAGTGGGCAGTACAGGCCTGTGTTCTGAGAAACAGCAGGACTGGTACTCAGGTATGTTTGGGACCTGATCATGGCTTCCAGCCTGATCTCATTGCCAACTCTGCTACCTGCTTTACTTCAGCTTTAGGAGTTTAAAATATTTTTCTCTTTCTAATTTGAAAAACAGACAAGACTGGCCTTTGCCTAGTACTTTATGTCCCTCTGTGGCTACTTTCTCATCATCCTGGGGTCCACAGCAGTAGGACAGGAGCATCCTCTTTGGGACTGGCCAGGGGTCACTACTCTGAAAATCCCTGAGATGGATGCAGGAGACTGCTGTCGTTAGGAGCTTGGCTAGATAGGGACAGGTGTCTAATTTACTTACCCTGGGGTCTCAAGGAAGTCTCTGTTCAGTTATTGCAAAACCCACCACTACCATCCTCCACAGACCACAGACAGTGGGGACGTGGATCTTGGAGTACCCATTTGAGCCTACCAATTACGATGTAGCCAACTTTCCCAGTGCAAGCTCAACTGAGTACATGGGGCTTGACACACCCACCAGGGGTCTTGGTACTGACCACACAGGTTTCTTCTGTGCTAAATGTGATGGAAATGCCCATGCCATATCTGGACCTTTGCTTCCTGCTGAAGCAAAGACAAGTCTGATCTCTCAGTTCGCCAAGGGCACAGGGTGCCCACAGAATCAGTGGAAAGAGCAGCTGGTTGACAGTGAAGTGACAGCCCATGCTCTCCTCAGCCCTGCCCCTCCTGAGCCAGCACCATCACAGTCTCTGGTGAGCAGGCCGGGCACAGTGCTTTATTCCACCTGACTGCAGAAGCGGAGCTTTTGTCTAACAAGCTAAGCCTAGGGTGGAGGCTCCAGTACTACTAGCTCCGAACTGAGCCAAGACCGGGGCTGTTCAGGACAGAATTTCTGCCGCGGAGGCAAGCCATCCCTTCCTCCTGAATGCTGGCCCTGCTGCCTTGTAGCCGTGGAGTCTCCTACACTTGCAGGCCTGACAGTGGCACACTTACCATTTCTAGGTGAGAGTCCAGTCTGCAGCAAGATCACACAGCCAACACCTCTCTCCCAGGGTCCTTGGGCTGGCAAGCCTGGTCTTCGCTGAAGATGGGCATCTATTGCTGTCTGTTCTTAAAGTTATTTATGGCTTTCTTGGCAGTGGAGTGAGGTGAGTGGGGACGTGAGAGGGCACCTGGGTCTCTGTGAGGGTCTGGTATGCACGTTCTTGCTGTCTCAGACTCTAGTTCCTATGAAGAGGGAGGGCTCCTGTCTCCTTTGCCTTGGTTCCCCTCAGATCCCTCTTAGATGGGCAGTGTGTGTCGGGTTCACTCCGCTTGGGAGGATTCTCTGCTTCTGGCAGGGTTGGGACTTTTGGCCTCCAGTGTCCAATTAGGAAGACACTGTCCTCTGTGATGGCTGGAACTCCACCCCCACCCCTGGGCTTCAGAGGTTCAGAATTGGCTCTGGCTAATCTCTCCCTCACCACATCCTCTCCTGCTTGATTGGCAGGAAGTTTTGGTCCTCAGAGACCTAGAGAAGGACCATCAGAAGTATGGCTGAGTCAGTTTGGCCTCTAGCTACGGCTCTTTCTCTGCTGCTTAAAGAACTCAGCTCCTTGAAACACATACAGTTCCTGCTTAAAGGAACTCAAAATCCAACCCAGTAGTAGTAACAGCCATCGGCACTAAGGGAAAGTGCTTCTCCCAGACTACAGTGTCCCCTTTGTTTCCCTCAGCTGTTGGCCATGTGTTTCCCAGGTGACTGCACACCCATGGCTTTGGTTGGCATCTTCATACAACTGGATCACAGTACTCACTAGTCCTACACTTGACATGCACCCCGATAATGCATCAGTGCTCACATCTTTTTTAATAATTTTCAGGCTACATACATGTGTGGAACAGCTTCCCCCTCACATCCCTAGACCCACCCTTTCACTTAGCTCACTCCGTTGTTGTGACTTCTCTCCCCAGACAGTTTGACTCCCACTTCCGTGATGTATGTACATGCATGGTTTTATGTGTCTATATAAAATCTAGGATCCACAGATCAGAGGAAACATGGCACTTGTCTTAAGTTACTTAATAAGATTATCTCTAGTTGTATCCATTTTTCTGGCAGATGATATAGCTTGGTTCTTCCTATGGTTGGCAAAAAGTCCCACTGTGTATGCATACCATATTTTCACCATCCAATCCTCTGCTGCTGGGCACCTAGGTTGGCTGCATGACTCTGCTATTATGACAGGTGCTGCAGTAAACAGAGATGTGCAAGTGTCTCTGTGATGTGTTGACTTAGAATCCTTCAGGGAAACACCCAGAAGAGCTGCAGCTGGATTCTGTGGAAGGTCTGTTGTTGGTTTTTCAAGAACCCTCCATGCTGACTTCCATAGTGACTGGACTAGTTTACATCCCCACCAGCAGTGTATAGGGGGTTCCCTTAGGTGCACGTCCTCACTAGCATTTATTGTTTTTTTTATCTTCTTAATGACTGTCATCAAGACAATTTCATTGCATTAACAAAATTGTCATATTCTGAGTTAGGATTGAATTTTAATATTTATTTTTTATTTTATGTGCATTTGACTGCATGTGTGTGTGCACCACATGTGTATAGTGCCCATGTGTGTGTGCACCTCATGTGTATAGAGCCCATGTGTGTATGTGTACCACATGTGTATAGTGCCCATGTGTGTGTGTACAATATGTGTATAGTGCCCACGGAGGCTGGCAGAGGGTGCTGAATCTCCTGGAACTGGAGTCACAGATGTTTGTGTGCTGCCATGTGGGTGCTGGTTTCTCTGCAAGAGTACCAAGTGCATTAACCACTGAACCGCCTCCAACCCCCTCCCAGGAGCCTTAATTTGCATTTCTCTGATGGCTCGTGAAGCTGAGCATTTCCTATATGTTTACTGGCCATTTGTGTTCCATCTTTTGAGCAATGTCTATTTGTTTCATCTATTGATTGGATTGTTTGAATTTGTTGAAACACATTTCCTTCTTTTTTATTGATCGAGAATTTCATACAGGAATATAGTGGTTTTTTTTAAAATCAAATCCACGCTCCGACTGCTCCCCCACACCCCCATCCCTCTCCCGTCCCAGCTTCACGTGTGCTCATGTGCGTGCTCTCTCTCTAATTCACGAGTTCAGTTAGTGCTGTCTGTACATACGTGGGTGTGGAACCGTCTATGTATGTGCAGTTTAGGTTCTGAGTTTGTTTTTTTTTAGTTTTTGTTATATTCTAAATACCAATCCTGTCATATTTATAAGTTGAGAATATGTTCTCCAATTCTGTGTGTTTATTCATTCAATTAATTGTGTCCTTTGGTGTATGGAATTTTGTTTTGCTTGTTTTAATTTCATGAGGTCATATTTATTAACTGTTGGCCTGTTCTCCTGAGAAGCTGGAGTCTTCCTGAGAAGGTCTTGCTGATAGTCGCCTCTTGATGGGTGCCTGGCTTTGCTGCCTCTGTCAAGCTCATCTGTGGGTGACGAGGGTACCGCCTCCTTGTTCCTCTAGTGGCAGCCAGTCTGACGCGACCCTTCCTGTCCTGGCCTGGGATGTGTCAGGAATGGATCATCTGTGCTTCTGCTGTGTTTCGGTCATTTGTATCCTGAGCAGCATCCTATGTTATACGGCAGTCAGCAACAACGCTACTGTTTCCTGTTTCCCTTCTGACACATGGAGTATGTCTCTGCATGGCACGTGGAAGCCTGGGTTTCCCATCCCCCCAAAAAAGTTTTCTCCACCATCTTCATACCACATCTGGTGGACAAGGTGAGCTCTTGTGTTTAGTGAATGCGTTTATACCTCTCGGTGAGAGTGTACCTATGTTCCTGTGTCTCACATGTTTGTGCTTATGCTTCTGAGAACTGTCTCCCTAATGAAATGCTATGTCCTGGAGCCCAGCCCTACGACAGTCCCTAGGCTAGCCAGGCGATGACTCCTGTGATGGCAATGGAACCATCTGAGCCCAGCACGAAGGAAACACCTGCTTGGGGCAGTGTCCCCGCCAGCCACTGCTTGCCTCAGTCTTGCCCTCCTAACCACATTCCCTGTTTGGATAAAACAATATATCTTGCTCTAGGGTGGTGCCCAAAGGCCCCTGGGAGGATGGGCGAGTTCCCTTTGTGTGTTGCCCATTTCAGCCAACTAGTCCTTGTGGCCCTGGCTCTTGAAATAGTCATCTGATTAAATTTTTATTTTTAAGTTGTTTTAAAAGCATATTTTTTATGTTTTATTTCTTTTTGAAAACTTCATACAATATATTCTGACCCTATTATTTCCCCTCCCCAACCCCTTCTAGATCCTCACCTCCTCCCCTACACACCCAATCTCGTGTCTTTTCTGTCTCTTAGAAAATACAAAAACCCAAACAAAACAGAAAAAAAAAGAAAAAGAAAAGAAAAGAAAAGGAAAGGAAAGGAAACCATTTCTACCATCACTCAGTTTAGCTTTTCTTCAGTAGTTCTTCCTTTCTGGTAAGTTCTGTTTTCATGTCTTACATTGCCTTCCTTATTTCACTCCCTTTTGATATTCTTTCCATGGAGTGTGTCCGTGTCTTCTTTGAGTTGTTCAAATGCAGCTATCACTGCTCTTTTGAACTCCATCAGGGAGACCTTGGAGGCCATTCTCACTGGGGGCCATTATTACAGGATTAGCCCTTTTTGGAAGAGGCATGCTGTCTCAGATTTTTGGGTTGTTTCTGTCTTTGTAAGGGCAGTTGAACATTTGGAATTGGCTGGGTGAGTGGAACTGTGGGCCTCGGGGCTGAGGGATGCTTATCTTTCAACATGGGGGTTAGGCGGAACTGCACAAGTTAGGGGAGAGCCCACTGGGATGCCTTACCTATTGGCACTAGGTACGGGGCAGACAGGGAAGTTTGAGCTCAATGGTGGGGGCTGAGAACTCCTCTCCCGTCAGCACTAGGGGCTGGGCAGGCTGGGCAAGTTCGGGCCTGGTGATGGGTCCTGGGGACACTTTACCTGTTGGTGCCAGGGGTAGGGTGTGTAAGGGAAGTTGGGCAGAGTCTCATGTTAGTTAGCCTTACATGCCATTTGGTTTCGCTGTTGGCATATGTCCCTGGATTGCTGTTCTTGTTGTATGTATATTTCCATGTGATACTAACGCAGAGTTTTGATTTTCCCCTCTCAAGCTAATTATCTGGGTGTTTTCTTTCTTTTTTTCTTTTATGTATTCTAAAAAAAAAAAAAGAGTTATCCAACATTGCCACCTCAAACCCATCCTAGCTGAAGCCCAGAACTGCAGGACTTAGCTTCCGTCTGGCCTGGGACTGCGTCGCTGAGGTTTATTTGGGCTGCACGACAGCAACAGCAAGAGGTTTTAGAGTGAACTGACCCAGATAAATAAGTGATCCCAGTGCATTAGGGTCTGTCGTAGGCTTAGGTTCAAGGTTCCTTCAGAGACTGGTAAATCTGGTTTGCTGTGTGTTGGTGTCCTGCCCGAGGTGCTAATGCAGAAGTTGCATAACTGGGTAAATGGGTATGTTCCTAGATGCTGTCTGGGGATATGTGTTATCTGGTATTTACATCCTAAGAAGTTTTCCCCCAAAAGGATCTAGTTCAAATTGATATATAAAATGAGAGTTCACATAAAATTAGCCCAAATTTTCTTTAGCTCATAATGTAGCAGGTGTTTTAAGAAAGAAACCCAAGCTCCAAGCAGTCCCAATGGGCTGGGCTTAGCCTCCTGTCCCAATAAGGCATTTACAGAGTCCAGTGATGGCTAGCATGAAAGAGAGGAAGTTTGACTATTGTAACCACGCTGCAGAGAGTGGACAGCAAGTCTAGTGACATGAGTCCATTTCTGGGGTACCGACATGAGTTATAGTTGAATGGGACAGGCATTGAGACAGAGGACAGCAGTGCAGTGTGGTTGGTCATGCTCACCATGGGGTTCTCCAATCTAGTTCCACAGAGTGGCCTAAGAAACCCCTCGCTGTTTGAAGGAAAAGCTGGTTCCCAGGGGGTGATTATTTCTGCTCCAAGGAGCAGCCTTGTCCTCATGGATAATTGTCCTAATTTTAGTAGTGTCTACCCATGAGACTCTGCTGTTTGTGATGGAAGGAGGCAAACAAAGATTCGGGAGGGAGGAGAGCATACAGAAAGCTACCTAGAAGCAAGCCGGAAAGCAAGACTCAAAACACACATAAACTATTCTAGTAATGAGATGTGTCTTCCACGCAACCATTCCTTCCATTCCCAGACACTGTCCCTTACGGGCCACCTTCCTTCACACAGCAGCACATCTCTGTCCCAGTCTCTGTAAGGCGTCCTTCACATCCTTGTTGCGCAGACTGTAGATGAGGGGATTGAGCATGGGGATGACCAGGGTGTAGAAGATGGAGACCACTTTGCCTTGCTCTCTAGATGCCACACCACCTGGCTGGCCATATATAGCAATGCCAGTCCCGTAAAACAAGGACACGGCTGTCATGTGGGAGCCACAGGTGGAGAAGACCTTGTGCCTGGATCCCGAGTGCATGCCGAGGATGGTCATGGTGATGTAGCCGTAGGAAATCAGGATGACTAATGTTGCCCCCATTAGAATGAAACCGCAGATAGCAAACATCACCAACTCGTTCACAGAGGTGTCGGCACAGGCAAGCTGGAGGAGAGGGGGCACGTCACAGAAGAAATGGTCGATGCGATTGGAGCTACAGAAGGGAAGTTGGAAAGTGAGGCTGGTCTCCACAATGGCGTTGAGGCAGCCTCCACAGTAGGCAGCCAGCACAAGGCAAGCACGGACTGTGGGGGACATGGTCACTGGGTAGTGCAGAGGACTACAGATGGCCATGAAGCGGTCGTAGGCCATCACAGCCAAGAGCAAAGCCTCAGTTGTTCCCAGAAAGGAGAAGAAAAACAACTGTGTGGCACAACCAGCAACACCTATGACACTGGAAGAATAGAAGTTGGCCATGGCTTTGGGGCCAATGACAGAGGGGTAGCAGAGGTCGACAAAGGACAGGTTCTTGAGGAAGAAGTACATGGGGGAGTGCAGGCGGGCATCCAGGGTGATGAGCACGATCATGGTGAGGTTGCCCAGGACAGTCACCACGTACAGAGCCAGGAAGACAGCAAAGAGCAGGGCCTGGGTCTCTGCACCTCCCCCAAATCCCACCAGTACAAATCCCTGTAAGGACACTGCGGAGAGACTTCCATTTCTGTGGACTGGTGCGGCCATGGGTGGGGACAGATGCGGAGAGGATGGCGGTGGAGGCAGAAAGGAGACAGTCCTCCCCTCTGAAGTCATATGTCCCATGGAGTACGGAGACTCACCAGGGACATGCTGCCTCCACAAACCAAGAGGCCTGGATCTCCTTCCGGGTAGACCAGCGTGGCATTAAAGGAGACATTTCCTCCAACTTATATAACTCCTGAGGATGTGTTGATTGAGCCCTGTCTGTGCAGACCTGAGCTGGGTTGTGAGGATACAAAGATGGTTTCTGAGCTGAGTTTTAGGTGCAGACAGCTGTTCAATGCTCCCCCACCTGCTTCTGAGTTGCTTTCTGTCCACCTGAGTGGACACTCCAGAGTGGGACCATTTTTAAAGATGTCCCCAAACCCTACCTGCCATTCTATCCTACTCACCAATCATAGAATGGACAAGAGAACCTGCTGACCTCCCAGAAGCTGGAGTAGGTGACTTTGTCATCTCTAGGCTGGGCTCAGAGTAGGGAAACAGCTCTCTCCAGGCTGTGCCCGTGTCCCCTGCAGGATTCCTGACCTCACTGCAGCAGCTCTGACTCCAAGTCTGGTGGACAGCCTCAATCAATGTGCAGACTCTGCTTCCTTGAGGATGTGAGGGGTCCCTGCAAACGTCAAGAACTGGAGATTGTGGTGAGGGTATAATCTCACCTTCACCCAGATCCATGTCCTGACAAATACCAGCACTGGGGCTCACATATGTTTAGGACATGCTCATGGCATTGAACCTTATCTCACTGCCAACTCTGTCTCCTGTTCTGCTTCAGCTTTGGAGATTTCAAGGATCCTGCCCCACTACCTCCAAGGGATGTCTGTGTCATCAGTACGGCTGGCTCCTGATTCCCGCCCCATGTCTCCCACACCTCATCACACCCATTGATTCAAGAATATTGCAAGGGCCTCCTGCCCTTCCAGAAGTTGGATTGTGTGATCCTATCCTTCCATCTCCAGGCTGAAAACAAAAGGCGGAGAGAGAGAGCAGCCCTTCCCAGGCTGAGGCTGAGCCATGTCTGTCCCATGCAGGACAATGTCTTCTTATTCTGAACATGGAATTCAGTGGCCATCAGTGTGTGCCAGGGAATTCCTGTCAATGTCTTGTTGAATAGAACATGGAGAGGAGATAGCCCAGTTCTATCATATAAAAAACAGCAGGATGGGTCCTTGATATATTTGGGACATCCGTGAGCCCTCAAAACTGATCTCACTGCCAGCTCTGCTCTGTACTTCAACTCAAGTTTGGAGGATTTAAAAGACTGCACTCTTTCCCATTTGAAAACTAGATAGAGTTGGATCTGTCCAATGCTCTCAGACCATTCCTGGCCACTTTTTCTTATACTGTTCACAGCACTGAAAGGCTAGGAGTGTCCTAAGTGGGACTGACTACGGTCACGACAGTGTTGATTCACACACGGGACCAAGACAGAAGTTGCTATGCTGAGACACATGGGTAGATCTGTGTGATGTCCATTCTCTATCATTCTGGAAGTTAGGAAAGCTCTCAGGTCTGAGTGGGCTCATTTTTTGTGTCCTCTGCTCTCCTTCACATTTCACCTTCACACAGGAGTGATATGGTGGTTGGGGGCCCCCACCTGTACCCACCATGCACTATAAAACTTAATTTCCTACTGTGGGCTCAAAGATGTGTGTGGAATTGTTTTGTGCTCACACTCTTGACACAGCCACCAGGGATCACAGTACTGACCACACACACAGGTTTCCATGGTAATGAGTGTGATATGGAAAGGAAAGCTAGTCCTTTGCTTCCTGTTAACCCCAAAACAAGCTTGGTATCTCCAGCTTGCTTATCTAAAGACAGTTGTGGAATAGGAGGAAAGCATGGGTTGAGGACATTTCTCTGCTGTGAGAGAGCTGGGTAGTAGTGACTGTGAGGGAATAACCATTGCACACTCCAACCCTGCTCCTCATGAGCTGACAGCATCACTTCCTCCTGTGATCTGCTTGGATGCAGAGCTTCAACCCACCTGCCTGCAGAATTGGAGCTAGTGTTCAATTAGGTTGAACAAGGGTAGGCCCCTCCTAAACTGTGCACTCTACACTGCCAAGGCCAGGGGTGACCAAGATAGGATATACCAGCTTACTGAGGCAGGCCCCAAGTGAACATGGTTTATGCTACCCTTCTGAACTCTACCTACATAGTTTCCTACTCCTCACAGGTGAGACAATGAACTTACCTTTCATGAGTGAGTCAGGTCTACCCCAAGGTCACACAGCCAACACTCAAGCTCCCCGTGGCCCCGTGCTGCTGAGCCTGGTCTGTGATGGCTATGTGGAGTGGACATTGGTTGATTATGTCCCTTAATCAGATCTTCTGTGGATTCCTGTGAAATCGAGTGAGGTAACTATGATCGGAGGGGGGTACCTGGGTGCCCAAGAGGGTCCAGGCTGTCCTGGCTGTCCTGGCTGTGACAGGTTCTGGGTTTTGTAAAGAAGGAAGCCTGGGCTTCCTCACCTTGCCTGCTTTCCTGTTACTGCAAACAGGAAACTGTGTGGAGAGGACACTCTGCTGGAGAGGCTGCTCTGGATCTAGCCATGGGACTCTTGGCCTCCAATGGCCAATTAAGAGGGTGCTGGCCCACTGACAGCTGGGAATCTAATTCTCTGGGCTCTACAGGTGGAGGACAGGCTGTGGCCAATCTCTGCCTCATCACCATCCATGCCCTATGGGTTGGCAGGAGGCCTGTAGTTCTCAGGGACCCCTGGAGATACCATCAGGATTACCGCAGAGACAACTTGGGAGCACCAGTCAGTGTAACTCATTAGAGCAGCCACCCTATGGGCAATGTGGCCTCCTGGCCACAGCTGTTCCCTCCTCACTCTCTTCAACTTGCTACACTGATGTGAGAAGTATGATGTTGGGGTCCTTCTGTAAGGTCGTTAGCTGGTCCGTTCATTCCACCCTAAATGAACCCCGGCTCTTCTTAAGCCTCTAGCTCTGCAAACCCGAGACCCTTGGTATCATTAGAAGCCTGAGGAAATGACCTCCATCTCCCTTTGTCCTTTTTCTGATTCTTTCTGTCTGAAAGAATACAAGCCGGTAAGTAGTGATCCAACAGAGAGACACAAGAGAAGGGCCCGAGTAAACCCTTCCCTCCCTCAGCAGTTAGCTGCATTCCCACATGTGGAGCTGAAGGTTTCATTATGTCTTCGTGTCACAAATCTCAACAGTCTTTAGCTTTGCTCTGAAGATCTTCCCTGGATTTGAGGCAACAACCATGCTTCTGCTGGTGGGATGACAAGGTCACTCCACCCGAATTCTGACAGTCACCCTGTGTGTTCTTTCTCATCCTGTCAAGAGTGCTTGAGGACACAGCTGGGCCTCCGGTAAAGCTTCTGTCATTTGTGTCCTGTAAGTCGAGTCCCAGGATTTATAATGACAACCGTCATCCTGATAAACATTTCCTGTTTCTCTTAAACAGAGCACGCTTTGTGCCCATGCGCAAGAAGGATTGAGTTTCCTTTCTGTGGAGGTGGATTAGTGGGTAAAATCCTTGCTACACAAAGGTAAAGATCCGAGTTTGAATCACCAGAACCCTCACAAAGTGGGACTTTCTTCCCATGTGATTCTTAAGTCTTTGGGATTGGCTTGAGGAAACAAATTGGAAAATTTTCCAGGGGCTGGCTAGCAGAAACCTAGAGTTCTCTGAGAAAAATTAATCAGGCATGGATGATGCTGGTGGGAGGTCAGAAGGTCAGATTGCTAGAAGGAATGTGGACAGTGAAGGCCTGGCCCACGAGGCCTCAGATGACCTCTGTGGGACCCTGGACTGGAGGAAGGAATGTTAAAGTCTGACAAAGACTTTTCCCACTTTTTGTCATGCCCTGTGAATTTGGGGATGCTGAATTTCAAGGTGATAGATTAATCATTCTGGTGGAAAAAATTTTAAGGCAGTCTGCATTCAGACTGTAGGATGGTTACTGCTGGACACTCTTAGCCAGGCTTACAGTGAGTATTGGAAACCAACAGCAAAGCAGATATATTTAAAGCTTTCAGTTTAAGTCAGAAAGGCAGTGTAAAGCTGGGACCAAGGAAGACATGGTGTTTGGAGAGACTCACAGATAAACCAAGTACCTTGCATCAGGACAACAGGAAACATGTCCTGAGTGCATGTCAGGAATTGGTCCATCACAGGCTAAGGACCATAATAAATTCACTGAGAGACTTTCCTTTCACAAGAGAATGCAGGGATCCCTATTCACACAGGCTACCTAAGACGTATTCCCTGGGATCTATGTCATTGTCCTCAACTATCCAAACACTCAAACAGCAACATGGATAGAACTGATCTACCGCCTGAGATGGGGTCAGAGCTTGGCATCAACCACCAGATGGTGGTTTAGCAAATATACAAATGCAAGCATTACCAGGTCATGAATACCTTCCACTCAGATTACAAAGGAATGTCTTGGGAGGTCAGACAACAGACAGCAAGGTTGCTCCACCTGTGGGCGGCCCTTCTCAGTGTCATGTGTAACACCAATTGCTAAATGCTTTTATTAATAAAAAAAAAAAACAGAGCCAGATATTGGGGTGAAAACTGGAAGATCAGAGAAACAGAACAAGCCACAGCCAACCTCACCTTACCAACTCCTCAGCCTCCAGAGAGAGCTACTTCCTGTATACTCACACCTATAGACCTTCCTGTGCCCTGCCATCTTACTTCCTTTCTCTGCCCAGCTACATCACTTCCTGTCTGTCTGTACAGACATCCAGACCTCTATGTTTAACTAGTGCTGGGATTAAAGGTGTGTGCCACCACTTCCTGGCTCTGTTCCCAGTGTAGCCTTGAACTCACAGAGATACAGATGGATCTCTGCCTCTTGAATGCTAGGATTAAAGGTGTGTGCTACCACTGCTTGGCGCTATGTTTAATGTAGTGGCTGTTTTTTTCCCTCTGATCCCCAGATAAGTTTTATTGGGGTGCACAAATAAAATATCGCCACAGCCATGTGTAAATCATAGGTTGCAATTGTGACCCCAGGGTATTGAGGCACATGGGATGTCTACTAGTCAAGACTGTAGACAATGGGAGAAACTGTATGGACTCCAACAAGCAAGGCCATGGGGGTGTGATTTCTCAAGGTTAGTGAAGCTCTTGATACCACATGCCCTCGGAAAAGAACCTTGTGCTAGGGACGTCTGATGGGTTTGGGTCTTATATTTTGTCCACCCTTACTTTCTACATTCCCATTATCTCTTGTGGAAATGTTTATTCTATGTCATCGTGGTTTGGGAGTTCTATTGCCGTGAAGTGACACCGTGACCGAGGCAAGTCTTGTAAAATAAATCATTTAATTAGGGGCTTGCTTACAGTTTTACAGGATCATGATCATCATGGTGGGAAGCAGGCAGGCATGCTGCCAGAGCAGTAGCTGAACATCCTGATCCACAAGCAGCAGGAAGAGAGAGAGAAAGCAGCCTGACTTGGGCTTTTGAAGCCTCAAAGCCCACTTCCAGTGACATGCCTCCTCCAATAAGACCATACTTCCTAATCTTTCACAACCAGATCTAAATGGTGACTACGTGTTCAAATATATGAGCCAATGAGGGCCGATCTCACACAAGCCGCCACAGGAGTTTATAAATTATTCTTGTTACAGAAAACATGGCTAAGATTTTACTTTCATTCTCAGTGGAGTCTTTGGTCTTTCACTTTTGAATGATGTTTGAAATGTTAAGAGTTTGGGGACTTGTAAAGATGGCTAACCGTATTTCCCATCATGCATTGAACACAAGTCTCAGGGGAAAGGGATAGAACGTTAAGGTTTGAATGCAAAACTATCCTTTGTGAACTCGTATCCTGGTTTCCCCAAGACGGTGGCATGTTTGGAAGGACTAGGATCCATATGAAGTGGGTCTTACCTGGGGAAAGTGGGTCACAAGGACACTTCTCAGATGATGTGCTTGGTCCTCACACCCTTTCCTGTTCTCATTCCTGGTCACCATGAAGTGAAAAGTCTTTTCTTCCACTTTGTGTGCCGCCATGATGTTTGACTCAGTATGGACCAATATGAACAGAGCTGATGTCAAGGACTGACACCATAAGCCAAACCAAATATTTCCTTAAATAAGTTGTTTCGTTGAGGTATTTTTATAGCACAGAACTGACCAATATGTACTACAAACTCTTCTATGTATATTTCATCTGGCATCTCTAAAGCACCAGAGCTTTCAAAGGGTCTTTATAGTGCTATTACACCTGCAGAAATAGAAGTCCCTCAAGTTATCTGTCAGTGTTCAAATATCTGAAAGCTGCGTGTGGAGTCTAAGCTGGCTTTACATGTCTCTGGAACCAGTGTCCTCTTAATACAGAATCGCTGAGATCATTTTCTTTGATTGGTATATTTCTGAGGTCAATGTCTTTCGTTCACTAGATCTTTTATTCTCTA
>CABHPQ010168510.1:0-23944 GCA_902168405.1 Peromyscus aztecus | reverse complement strand
ATATCTTAAAAACATGCTGAGTTTGCCCCTAGGCCCAGAATTGGTGTGCGCCGCTATGGCAGTACATTGCGCCTGCCCAGGGCTGTGGTGGAAAATGATGATGGTTTTCCTTTACGCCCCCTCATTACCAGACCTCGTGGAGTAGAGAGAAGGGAGTGGTAGGGGTGACCTAAGGTACACAGCTGTGGCCAAAGCCAGATCAGTAGCCCTGATCACAGGCAGGCACAGGCTGCAGCTTAAACGCATTCCTCTGACATGAAGTCACCCCAACTCTGACCCCATCTGTACACACCTAGGCAAAGGCAGAGCTGTACATCTCAAAGTTTGTTCTGTTTTGGCTGTGCAGAGCTGGGGATGGTACCCAGGGCGTTGTGTACATTATTCATTCCTTGCTTCCTTCCTTCCCTCTCTCCTTCCTTCCTTTCTTTTCTCCCTCCCTCCCTCCTTCCTTCCTTCCTTCTTATTTTGTGAAGGCTGACCTCTATTTTTTTTTTTTAATCAGAATTGGGGGCTGCTAGAAAGCCTTCTATTAAATGGGATAGGTTTGGCTGATCACCCTATCTAAACAACGTGTGTAAGCCCAGGTGATGGTAGTTAACAGAGCCATCCTATGGCTCAGTGAGTTTTGAACGCTTTATACTAGCAGAGCTACTCCTGTGCCCACTGCCTCTGTGAACAGAAGTATATTATTTAATTTTTTTAATAAAAGTGTAATTACTAGCCATGTTTTTCAGAAGTTAAGGTCAACTCACTAATCATGGTGTTTTATTGTTCTGTATCACTTCTAGAATGAAACCCAAACTGTCAACATAGAGATAGGACTTTTATAAAGTGTCTCCAAGATTACCTCTCCAACTCTGTCTTCTACCGCTTTCTGCCCGTTCTGCCATCCTCGGGACATGCTTATCTGCTTCCCAGAACTAACCATCTAAGAGTAACACTGACCGAGAAGGCTAGTTGGAAGTCAATGGATCCATCCAGCCCACAGGCATACTTTATTTGGGCCTTTGAGTGTCTGTGAAGGTTTTAGGACATTTTACAGGACTTCTATATGCTTGTCAAAAATGGGAGATGTGCCAGCACTGGCTAGTATTTGTGCATGGCATCTCCCCGTGACAGATAAGCAATGGCTGTCTGCTCTACAGAAGACATGGGCTCTAGTTCGCCACAGGCTCCAGCCCTTTCGTTTGCATCACTTCCTGTCTGGCCGTTCATATTCTGGATCTGACTTGTCCCTGTAGGGACGCTTACACATCCATATTGTTCCCTCAGGGTAGCTCCTCACTGGCAAAGGGGCTTCCGAGTTTCATTCAGATAGTGCCTACCAATGCCAGCTCCTTCTCTCCAGCTAGCTCCTTCCTTTGTCTCCTTCACTGTGTTCTCTTATACACACTGCTACTGGTGACACTAAGCACACCTATTTTAACACAGGCTTCAGCCTCCTGATTCTGACTCCCGGCTCCTTGAACTTAAGACCCTGGTATACTTACCATGATCCTGCCAATAGTTGGCACATGCTGATGAATGAACAAGTACTCTGGAGAGTCGTCATAACATGAGATAGAGAAAATGAATCGATTCCCATAACAAGGAAGGGAGAGTGATTTTTTTTTTTCTGAATCAGGCATTAGTTGCATTAAGTGGCTGAAAGTAGGGCAGAAAAAGTAGGATAGGCATGAAAGAAGACAGGTAGAATCCTTGCTTAAGAACAAATTTAGAAATCGGGACACAAATTTGTATATACCTTCAAATACAGATGTATAGAGGAGGCAGGAGAATGAAAAAGGGGATTGCAATGAGTTGGGGGAAATTGTGAAGGAAATCTAGATGAATGTTTGTGTTTGTAGTCTCTAGCTGGAAACATATCCACATGCAGCCACGTTGCTCTTCCAATTAAAGAAAGACAGTTTCGGGAATTGTGTGGAAGCTTACTTATCTATATCTTAAGAGTTTCAAACTACCAGATGTGGGTATGGAGAAAGCACCTCTCTCTCTCTCTCTCTCTCTCTCTCTCTCTCTCTCTCTCTCTCTCTCTCTATCTCTATCTCTATCTCTATCTCTATCTATCTATCTTTCACCAAAGAATGGATTAGGGAAAGAAAATATCAGTTTATTACCATTTAAAATGTTTGATGTATAAGTAAAGAAGAGGTCAACCATACTTCTCGAAAGCAATAGCTACCATTACCTGACTTTCAAGTCTCTTAAGCTTGTGTTATGAGTTAATTCTGGTAAGCAATAAAAAACATGGAGAAAGGAGCAAGTGGTTGCTGACTGAATGAGACATAGAACAAGTAAAAAGTATTTACGCAACTGTAGCAACGAAACCAATGCCCGTGCTTGTGAATGAGAGTCTGGCTTGTGGACAGGAGGGTTTGTTGCCGCTGTTACTGCTTTAAGAGGTGCACGCTCTCCTGAATAAGCCAGAGCAACCCTTTTAGCCTCGAACTGAAGTCCTGTGACAAATGCGCACTTACGTTCAAATGTTTCTTCATGTTACCCACTGTCAACTTACTCCCACTTCTTTTCCATTATCTGCTTAGAGAGGAAAAAGAAAAAAAAAACTGTTTAGAAATTGACCTAGAAAGACAAAGTGTCACCTCTTAAAAGGAAGCAGGGTGGCTGGAAGGTGACAACTTTATGTGGGAGGGTCTTTTGAGTGACTCCAGGAGCCTCCTGTTTGTCTTGTACAGCATCAAGTTAATGGCATGCTCCTAATTTTTTTTTTAATAAAACAACTTCTTTCCCGCTTACAAAATCCTCGCTGAAGAAATAAAACATAGCCATCTACGTATAAGATACTGATTTCCTCAAGTACGTTCTACCGAGTTACAACATGGATGATGAAATAACAGCCTTGCTAAGCACCGTGTTCAATATCTCTGACTTGAGTTTGTTCCGTTAGAAGGCCCCTGCATCAGCTCACCCTCCTCAGTCCCCCAGGCCCCAGGCCTTCCTCGGCAAATGTGGGGGGAGAAATGTGAAGAGGAAGAGAGAACTATCTTCTGGGAGGAAGAAAGTATGCCTCTATGTTATCATTCTGAAACATCAATGACCAGAGTCAGATCCCTTCCTGTCACCAGCTTTTAAAGCTAAACGCTGTATTTTACTGAAATGAGCCAGAAATATGTAGAAATCTCACAGCCCCCCCTCTCCCTTTGTGTGTGTGTGTGTGTGTGTGTGTGTGTGTACGTTTATGTGTGTTGCATGTGCACACATGGGTGTGTATACATACACATAAACATTTTCTTGAGCTGTTTTGAGTCCTAGGGAGCTAAGTTTTTGTTGTTGTTGTTTTGTTATGTTTTTTGGTTTTTGTTTTTGAAAACTGGCTAAAATTTCACCAAGAACATTAAGACAAAGCAACATGGATTGCAAGCTTCTTGTCTTCTATTTCTGTTCTTTGACGTAAGCTTTGACTCTTTTTTTGTTTAGTGTTGTTTGAGACCGTGTCTCATGAAGCCCAGAGTGGCCTCTAATTCCTACATAGCTCAGGATAACCTCAAACTCTTTATCTTCCTGTCTCTACCTCCCAACTATTGGGATTACAGGCATGTCTCACTATGCATAACTTAACCTTTAAAGTGTGTGTGTGTGTGTGTGTGTGTGTGTGTGTGTATGTGTGTGTGTGTACATGTGTGCGCATGCATGTGTGTTTATGTTTGCTTGCACGCATGCTCTGGTAGATGTGGGTGTGCATGCAAGTGAGCAGAGGACAAACTCAAGTGACATTCCTTAGGTACTATCCACCTTTTTATTCGACAGAGTCTCTCTGGCCTGGAACTCGCCAAGTTGGAGCAAGCACTGGGATTATGAGAGCATGCCACTGTGCCTAACATTTTTACATAGGTTTGGGGATTGACCTCAAGCCCTTATGCTTACAAGGCGAGCACTTTGCCAGATGAGCAATCTCTCCAGTCCCTTGTCCTGTAACCTGTGAGAATACCGTTTATTATCTTCTTTTCAATAAATGAGTCAGAATGAACTCTTGCCCATCATCAGCCACTGCTATGAACCACCTCCTAAACACAACAGTGTCTACAACAGTTCAACTCCCATCACTTAACTTGTTTTGAACAGGATGCTTTATTGTATCGTTGAGGCTTCATTCAGTACTTGGACTTAGGACATTGTTGACTATTTGGGTCCAAGCTATTTGAAAGTGGGTCTCATGGATATATACAGCAAGTATAGAGCTTGCCTTTTAGTGGACAAAGAAAGAATTGTGAAAATAAAGTGTGACTGTATTGCACATTAGAAAGAGGCTAAGTCCTGAAAAGGAAAATGAAGCAAGGAAGAGGCGTTGGGAATGTGGTGGTAGGGAGCAGAAGTTTTCACTGAAAAGGGTAGTTTGAACGTAGACTACGGGAAGTAGAGGAACGAATCATGGGACCAGAAGGGGGACTGTGAAAGCAGGAAGAACAAAGAAGTGCAAATAGATCTTAGGTGAGCAAGCTTAGCATGTTCCAGAACCAGTCCGGAGGTCACAGATGCACAAATGGCCTGGGCAAAAATAATAGAGTCACAAGGTAGAAGGTCCTTCTATGGAAGACTAGATGGAAGCCAGCCAATCAGAAAACAGTGCGTCATTACAGGTGGAGGTGGTGAGGCTAGACAGAGGGGCAGCACCGGAAGGGTAAGGGGTGGTCCTATTCTGAGTAACTTTTAAAGGGGGACCCAACATGCTTCCTTGATGAATGATGAAGAAGTAAATCAAAGGATAACCACAAAGTTTTCTAACTGGAAGAATCCAGTTGCCATTGCCCAGTAAAGAAAGACATAGAAAGAGCCGCATTAGATAGAAACCCTGGGCATCTAGCATTCACTTACGTGAATCTGGAAGGCCAAGAGAAATCCAGACAGGAGATGCAGTTTCAGAATTATAAACAGACAGAAAACACTAATGCAAGTGAAGGAAACCCAAAAAGCCATAAAGGGATAAACACCTAAAACAGACCCTGAGTCGAGAAGGGCCCCAAAACACGGCTTTAGCCACTGAGAAATCTCTCCAGCCCTTAGAAAGAATATTTTTATCCACCTACTTCAAGTGCAAACAAAACGTCATGGTCATAGTTCAATGAAACTAGTGAAAGCCTTAGTGCAGAGGCTGAACCTAAGAAGGGAATTAAATGGATAAAATCCAGTAGACGTTAAGGTTTTTAAAAGATATGAACACATAGGTTTGAGACTATGTTCTTGGGATAGTTGAGAGTCTTGCCTGACTGAAGAGGTTGTGGGGAGGTGGGAAATGAGTTAGAACAGGAGGAGACTGGGAAGGTGGGCACAGGGTGGATGTACAAGCCTATAAGAGTCACTACTTTGAGAGAACTGTAATTAAAATTTGACTCCATATTCTCCCCAAAATTAATATTTCTTTTGGCCCACTTACCTTTCCTTAGGTCTTTTTAGAGGAGAAAGTGATGACTCAGATCCTCTGGCAGCTGTAACTGCCTCATGGCAGTCTATGGAGACACAGCAGCGGATCAAGGGCTGGAGTTACTCCCTTTAAATGGAGATGCCTGCTTCCTCCTCGGGAATAACGACTGATCACTTCAAGGGGAAGAACAACCCTGGAGGGACCTGAGTGGTGTGCAACCAGAGTTCGAATCCACAGTAGAACATCAATTACAGGCTCTCCACATTGGTGCTAAACTGTCCTGAATGGGAGAGCGCTGGGGGACTGATTGGTCTGGAAGAACATCTTGTGCATGACAGTGATGGAAACGGGGGACACCAGATAAAGAGAAGGTGAGAAAGGAAATGAAAGAGGGGCATGAGATCTGCCAAGCCTTTCCCTGAACCGTCTCCAGTTCTCAGCTAAGGCCATGACGCTGCCCCACATGACACAGAACTCATCATGAAACTCCAGCCAGGGGTGGCACAAAATGAGCAAAGTCATCCCTGACAGAACTTCATTCTGCTGCAGAACTTCAGGAAGGAAGAAAACAGCGACCACACCTCCAACAAGTATACTCCACTTGGCTTAGGAGGCAAGAAATATACAGCCCATGTATCTCCATGCTGAAACCTCAGAAGCCAGTGTTTGCCTTTTATATGCTTGCTTAGACACTGATACACACCAGACTCTAGGAGATATTTTTTTCTGTAATTTGTTGTGCATTATCAGCTATTTACATAATTACTCTAATTAAGCTAGTTACAGCAGTTCCTGTAAATATGTGAGAGATCACTGAAACATGTAATTATGTCCTTATATCATTAATTAAACTCTATCAGCTGGGAAAATTACTGTAAATATGTCTGGAGGTGTCATTAGTCTGTGTAATGGAGACACAGAGGTCTTTATTGAACTACAATAAAATGCTCGGCATTAATAATCCATTTAAAACACCATTTGTGATTTTTTTTTTCAAAGTTCAGGATCTCTGTGTAAATGAAAGAAATACATTTATCTTTCCCTCCTACTGGTCTGAAACACTGATAGAGTCGGGGGGGGGGGCGGGGGGGGCTTCTTTTATTGCAGATTTGGGGGAAAGGAAATGGTCCTGCGCTTTCTCCCCTAGTGGCCATTCCTGGCATTGCAGGAGTGGGCCATAGGAAGTCCTTTCCTTCTCCCGCTGGACAGTGCGCAGCAGAGGCAAAGGCAGAAGAAAACCCACCGGAGACGCCTGAGCCTTTGACACAGACAGTACACAGCTGCCCCACCCAGGTTCTCATTTCCTACCAAGCAAGCTTTTTCTTCCCCCTTAAGGTTTATGCCCCAATACCCCTAAGCCAAAACATTGTCAACACAAAAGACTGCTTTTCAAAAGCCAAAAGGTAAAAAGGTGGAAAAAAAAATCTCCAGAAAATGTATTTTGTGGGAGGTCAATTACTAAAGAGAGAGCTCCAGGCTGGGTAAACGTGACAAAAGGCAGCTGAGAAGCCAGCACCACCTCCCTTCAGGTCAGCCTCCACCTCCTCCTAGGTACCTGCGGCTCCTCCCGGTCAGACACCAAGAAAAGGTGCCCTGATTCAGTTAAGAAAAAAAAGGTGGATGGCTCTCCGAAGAGGCACAGAAGCCCTTGTTGATTCAAAGATGCTCTAAGTAAAGAAAGGCTGCTGGGGAGTGAGACCAGGAGGAGATCCCCAGAGCACGAGAGAGACACAGGAAACCCCCTCCTTCAGAAAATAACAGAGAAACCTTTCAGTTCTTCAAGTGCGGAGAAGCAGAGCTTATGACTAGAACTCTGATTCTCTTTAGTTGAATCTGTATTTCTGGGAGTGGAAAAGGTTAACTGTTCTTATAAAAAAAAAAAAAAACAAGTTTTCATTTTTTTTTTTTTTTTGGAAACCAACATCTACACTTTAAAAATAAGTTATTTGAAGTAGACATCTCTAAGTGTTGGCAGAAATAATATGATTTTATTTTTAAAAATCATAAAGTTTAATACTTCTACGTGTTTTTTACTTTTCTATGTAACCAATACTAGACCTTAATGTCGGCTGCATCGGATTCATTTATGGACTCGGTAGTTATTTAACAACTAGGTTTGGATTAGAATTTATGCCTTTTAACTTCATGAAGCATAGTTAAACCTAGGTTTAATTCTCTGTCTAATCACATCTAAAATGACATATAACAACCAGCCACAACTTCTCACTCTACCAATGATTTCGTGAACCTATGACCACTGTGGAAATGGTCCCTCTTAAACAATGGAAACTTGCATGTGTTTATTGTATTTTATATAAGTTTAAGTATGCACTAAAATCTCCTCATAAAACAGATTACCCCCCAAATGCATGTTTAATTTTTATTGGATGGTGAGTGTTCTGATTCAGGACTCTGGGATAAATTGTAAATTAAGAAAAAAATAATTTCTTTCTTTCTTTCTGTGTTTTGTCTGTTTGTTGTTTTGTTTTTATTTTTTGTTTGTTTATTTACAAGATCTTGCCACGTAGCCCAGTCTGAGCTGGTGGAACTCACCATCCTCCTGCCTCAGTGTCCAGAGTTCAGGCATCAATATTATGCCTGGTAAAAGAGCATAATGAATAAAAGTGGCAATATTTTGAAGTTAATGCCTTTTAGGAAAAAATAGACCAAATTATAGTGTACAAAAATCAATGGACTGATGGTTCTGTTTCCCAGTCTTCCTTCTTCACCTAATTGTTATATTCAGAACATTTTGTGTGTATATGTGTACGACTGTGTGTGCATTCATGTCTGTGTGTGTGCATGCCTGTGTGTGTACATGCCTGTGTGTGTATGCCTCTCTGTGTGTGTGCATGCCTGTGTGTGTAAATACCTGTGTGTGTATGCCTCTGTGTGTGTGTGCATGCCTGTGTGTGTATGCCTCTGTGTATGTGTGCATGCCTGTGTGTGTATGTGTGTGTGCATGCCTGTGTGTGTAAATACCTGTGTGTGTGTGTGCATGCCTGTGTATGTGTGCATGCCTGTGTGTGTGTGTGTGCTATTTTCCAACAGATTCCTTCAGAAACCTCATCTATCTGAACCACCAGTGCTATAGCCTTGCTTACCTGGCAGTACCTTAGCCTTGATTGGCAGAGTGAAGCAGCCTCTGGAGATCCATTACCAGGCATATATTACCGACTTCTGTCTTTAATTCAGTGTTAAATCCACTCCCCAAACAATCCTGCCTTCTCGAAGCGAAAGGTAACTCATAAAACAATCTCTCCCTACCTCAGCAGAAGCAGAGGGGACTGTGGAGAGAAAAAAGAGACTGGGGGAGGCTTCCTTTCGACCCCTAGCAGCTGATAACAGCTCCAAGTAGTAACTCACTGAACAGATACCTCATCAGGGACACAGCCTAGTTCACCCTTGAGACAGAACTTGGTTGTCTGGATGTACTTGTGGCTCTCCTCGGGTGATAGCCAAACCATGACCTCCTTTTGAAGCCCTCAGCAGAGCTGTTTGATGCTACTGTCAACACTTAGCGGTTTTCTACCTCTGCAGTGATGGAGAAACAATGTGGCCACTGCTTGCTGAATAGTGTTCTGGACCTGGATTCTTCTAAGTAAGTCATCAGTGAAGCAAATCTCCGGGTCACCAGAGTAAACAGACCTTTAGAGTCACGTGCCTGGCTGGCTATGGAGTTCATCCCTGGAGATTGTGTGACGGAGTCCCTGATAATCATCAATGACTTAACTCATCTCACTTAAATAGACAATAGTCCAAATAGATTTATCTTGACTGTTTATACAAAATAAAATAAGAATCTGATATTGTAAATGTAAAGACCCCAGTGATATCTAAAGAGAAGGTGTTTTGAAACATTTACAATGCTTACTGTAGTGTTTCCTATGGACAGAGTGAAAATGGAAACACAGGGTTTATTTGTGGCCCCTTCCTAGTCCTCCTAAGTGTAGGGGATACATTTGCTTGGATTTACCTACTACTGAATAAAACTTCTCATGCCATTATCTAATTTGGGCCTCTTTACAACCAAATTCCCAACTCAAGAATGAATGAAAGCCCAGAATGGTAGTGCATGCTTCTAATCCCAGCAATAGGCAGGCTGAGGCAGGAGGGTCACTGCCAATTTGAGCCAACACAACGAGTTCTAGGGCAGTCTGGGCTCGGAACTGAGGCCCTGATTCAGGAAGAAAAGGAAAAGAGAATAAATGAATGCATTATATTAATAATAAATAGGCCTATATGTTAATTTCAAAAGCAATAATTGGAGTTAATTTCAAAAGCAATAATTGGAAGAAGATTCTGACTTCCCTTTAGGGTTATTGTCAGATAGACAGAAATAGTGCCTTTGTTTAGGCTGTTTGTCATAGTTTGCTTTCCGTTTCTGTGATGAAGACCATGGGCAAAAGCAACTTGGGGAGGAAAGGGTTTATTTTTGTCTTACAGCATACAGTCCATCATTAGGAAAGTCAGGGCAGGAACCTAAAGGCAGGAACCCAAAGGCAGGAACTCAAGCCGAAGCCATGAAGGAATGCTGTTTACTGGCTTTCTCCCCACGGCTTGCTCAGCTTCCTTTCTTTTACCACCAGGACCACCTGCCCAGAGTTGGTGGACCACAGTGGACATGGCCCTCCCACGTCAATCATTAATCGAGAAAATGCCTCACAGACCTGCTCATCGGTCAATCCGGTGGTGGCAATCCTTCAGCGAAGGTTCCCTCCCTCCTGAGGACTTTAGCTTGTTTCAAGTTGACAGCAACTAACCAGCCCTCTGCAGAATGGTTTAAAAAGGGCAAGTCGTCATTGATATCTTAGCTGGTTGTTCTAGAACTAAACACAGCCTCATCTGTCACAGATCTCTGTGTGTGAGAACCACTCAGGTTGGTCTTCCCGACTGAGCACCTTCAGACCAGGGACTTGGCCACTCAATTTTGACATACCATCTCCTACAAGTGTCTACCACATGATGAGTCCCAAAGTGAAGATTTGCTATTGACCTCCAAAGAAGTGATAGATTGCTTTACACAAACATAGCAAACACAACATTATGTCAACTGCAAGTCTTTAAGCAAGGTAGGGAGGGTAGATAGACAGACAAAGTCGATTTCAATTTCTGAAAATGACTGCCTCCAACAGTTGGGGAATGTTTACAAAACGCAAGTGACTTGTTGGACAAGGGTTAACTGAAACCTACATCCAGTTTTCTAGGGTACTTATGGTCAAGTACAAGTATCAAGTGTTCCCCTATAAGTCCTTCTATGAGTTTCACCTAATTTTATTGACAATACATATCCTCAGATCTCAGTGAGGTCTACTGAATCAGACTTCTATACATTGACAAGGTATGCATGGCAGTTTATAATTTCAGTCCATTAAGGCATATATCACTCTTCTAGAGGGTTAGAGGGAGAGAGAGATGCCAAACAAACATGAGACATGAAGCTGGTGTTCTGCCAGTCACCAAAGAACCTAGTTTGTCATGGAAGAAATTTTGAGTGGCAGACCTCTAGCTAAGGCTAGCACAATAAGTAAGAATTAGTCACTGAATAAGAATGGGCAGAGGACCCGGATGAACAAGGTAAGCAGGGCATAGCAAGGCATGCCTATAAATCACAGCACTTAGGAACCTGAGGTAGGACGACCTTGAGTTGAGTTCAAGGTTGGAGACCAGGATGGACTACAGAGCTAGATCCTGTTTCAAACAAACAAACCAACAAACTAATAAACAAAGTACCTGGGCACAGAGCTTTGTGGCATTTGGGGGGATTTTATTAGCTGTGGCTTGATATCTGTGCAGATTTTGAAGAATCTTGGATGCAAACAACGGAGTTAAAATCTGTGATCTTCACAGTACTACAGAGACTGGTATTTAAGGTGAAGGAGACATTGGTGGAGGTAATGGAAGAGACTTGTTAGTTTGCAAAGTTCCCAGATGAAATTGATGTTGTGGTCAAGAGTCATCTCTACAAGCAAGGGTCTAGGCAACTTGAGTCTTATGACTTGGACTCTTTAGGACCTTTCCTGTGTGACAATGTCTAAGAGAATGATTTCTGAGAGGACTAGCTCAGCATTACGTAGTTGGTAAGAGTCTAGCCTGAAGTAGTGGGGGTACAGAAAAGAGGGATTATTGTATAAAGTTTAAGGAAGTAAACTTAACAGGACTTTGTCCTTGATTAAATGTGGGGCCAGGGAGAGTTGAGGGTGGCTCTGAGTTGCTGGCTTGACTACAACCGAAAGGGTGGTAATGTCACCCTTGTTCAGAGAGAATATCTACAGACCAGCCAGCTATCATTTCAAAACTTTATTTGGCATGTTCTGTTCAATGAGTCACCTATGCAAAAGCTGTTCACAGGCTTGAAAAATGACTAACGAAGAAGTAACATGGCACAAAAATCACAAACCACTACACAGGAATGCCACCAGTTTTTGCCTTCATAAACTCTGACTCGTGTTTAGATTTTTTGGCAAAAGACTCCTTACTGTTTTGAGAATCTTAACCAACATTGTTATCATAAAAATTCCCATCATTACATATTGGAGGGTACCTTTAAGTACATTACAGGAAGATTTCTCCCCAGGCTTTTAACCTTAGCAACATCTACTTCCTATAGCCACAGGACTGTCAACCTGTTAGTTAAGAAGAATGTACCTTGGCATGGTTGTACAGATCTGTAATCTCAGCACTGGGCAGACTGAGGCAAGAGGATGATGAACTCAAGGTCAGCCTGAGATACATGTAAAAAGAGGCAGCAGCGATAATGTAATGCTAAAAAGTCACTGTCTGTAATAAACCATCCTGCACACACACACACACGCGCACACACACACACACACACACACACACACATATTTCTCTAATGTTCAGGAGGATATCTTCAACTTTTTCTTATTTTAAAAGAAAAGAACATATCACATGTGTAGCTTAAGTTTTCCTACCTGGCCCACAGTCAGGATAAATCTCTTTCACCTGTCAGTCCCACAGCCGCTCAGACCCAACCAAGTAAACACAGAGGCTTATATTGCTTACAAACCGTATGGCCGTGGCAGGCTTCTTGCTAACTGTCCTTATATCTTAAATTAATCCATTTCTATAAATCTATACCTTGCCACATGGCTCATGGCTTACCGGCATCTTTACAAGCTGCTTGTCCTGGTGGCGGCTGGCAGAGACTCCCTCCGCCTTCCTGTTCTTTTAATTCTCTCTGTTAGTCCCGCCTATACTTCCTGCCTAGCCACTGGCCAATCAGTGTTTTATTAGCAACACATTTGCCATACAGAACATCCCACAGCACACATGGTTTTAATTTTCACTTTTATCTTTATTTTTATTTTTTCTCAGGTGTGCATGCATGTGTGTTGGTGTATGCGAGTATATGTGTGCCAAAGCACTTGTGGAGGTTGGACCTCCCTCAGGGGTTGACCCTTCCACCTTGTTTGAGACAGGGTTTCTCTTTTTGTTGTTCACTGCTACGTGTGCCAGGCCAGCTGACCTGGGAGCTTCTGGGAACTCTCCTGTCTCCACCTCCCATCCTGCCTTAGGAGCCCTGGGACTAGAGATGAACACTACTGCACCTGGCTTTACATGGGTCTGGGGATTAGAACTCAGGTCCCCATTCTTGCAGGGAAAGCACCCTATCCACTGAGTCATCGCCTCTGGTCATCAAAGGCTTTTTAAAAATAAAACCTGCTGAACGGTGGTGGCGCACGCCTTTAATCCCAGCACTCGGGAGGCAGAGCCAGGCGGATCTCTGTGAGTTCGAGGCCAGCCTGGGCTACCAAGTGAGTTCCAGGAAAGGCTCCAAGCTACACAGAGAAACCCTGTCTTGAAAAATCAAAATAAATAAATAAATAAATAAATAAAAATAAAACCTATGTAATCTAGACTAAAACATAAAACAAACATCTGTCCATACATCAAAATGCTACCTCATACCCCATAAATATATCCAGTTATTTACCAAGGGAAAAAAATGAATGAGTCAGAACTTTTATATGGGAACTTTATTATGCCTGAAAATTTATCAAACAAAACATTGCCTTTCCATGGCAAAGTGTCTGTTGTGCTCTGAGTTACAATAAAATCAGGTGATCTCCCTCAACTTCTCGGGAGAGTTAGTACCTTAGGATTTTCTTTAAGTTTTCATGCAAAGGATTGTAAGTGCTTTGTTACAGTCTCTCTAAAGGCTACTTTGTTTACTAAAGTAAAATGCTTGCTTAACATAAACATTTTCGCTTAACATAAATACTTAACAAAACAAGATCATTCTGGAAACAATTTTTTTCATAAGCTGGCTATTTTATATTAAATTTGTATCACTACTGCTACTTAGAAATAAGTTAAGGTGGTCTCTACACGCATCACAACTTTGTGGTATTGACGTTACGTATCCAAAACCTTTTTATATTTCTACTAATAAATTTAAATCCAGAAGGCAGTGATGGTGTGCCTTATTCTAACAGGGCTCCCATTTAAATTATGTCATTTGCTTAATGTGAAGGGTCCAAAGTATATATAATAACTTCCTTAGGACCACTTCCTTCTTGAACTGTTTGAGTTAAAAGCATCATGTTTTTAAGACTTTGAATGAGGAGAAGGAAGAGGAGGGTCAGAAATAGTGCCCCCAAGCTGTTAGGACAAACTAGTAATTAAGAAGCATGCAAGTTTACCAAATGGCTTTTACAACTGAGAAACCTTTCTTCAGTTGTTAGAATCGGGCATTCATTCCCATATCAGTTTTTATAACTAGCTTCAGATGGATGGCCACTGGAATTTACGTCACAGTACATCCAACATTACATAAAGATGTGTTACAATAAATAAACGGAGAGAGATATGCAACAGTAGAGTAGGAGGGGGAAACAAAATTCAGAAACGCTGTACGACAAACAACATGCTTCAGAGAAAGCCCTTTCCACGCCACGCTGTCGAAGGACAGCACTCTCTGGACAGCTGAGAAACGGAGCAGAGCGACTTAGGTCGGTTGTGATGCTGTGCAACCTCCATGTTTACCAGCCTTCACCCGAGGAGAGAGTATGGTGTCCATCGGTGGGTCCCACGGTTTGAGGGAAATTGCAAGAATGCACGAGTGAGGAAATGAAAGTTGGAGGCTCTCAGAGAGCGGTGGAGAAGTTAGGGATTTAGGATGAAAAGCCTAGGCTCTCACTCCAGCTCTACTGTTAGCCGTATGGGTGATCCAGGGAAACCACTTCATCTTTCTCAGTCTCAGTCATCCCGTGGGAAGATGAAAAAATAGTAATCACAGTGGTGGACGAGGCTATAGCTCAGTGGCAGAGCACTGACCTGCTGTGTAGAAGGCCCTGGGTTCAGCCACCAGCACCAACAAATAAAGCAAAGCTGGGGGAAACGGGGAGTAGATGGAAAAAACAGGATCTAGTGAATTAGGTGAGCTAATACATGACCAAACCCAAAGGAAAGGCATCATTGTGTTTTAAATAAGGCTGGACAGATGGCTTAGCAGTTAAGAGCATGTACTCCTCTCACAGAGGACCCGAGTTCAGTTCATAGAACCTATGCCTTACTGTTTCACAACCACCTGAAACTCCAGCTCCAAGGTAGCCACTGCCCTCTTCTGGCCTCCACAGGCAACTGCACTCAATTGCACATACTCCCATACAGATACACGTGCATTTATATAATTTAAAAAAAATAGTAAAAAGAAGGGACTGGAGAGGTGTTTCAGAAGCTAAAAACACTTGTTGCTCTTGCAGAGGACCCAAGCTCAATTCTTAGGACCTATATGTGTCACAATTCATAACTTTAATTCCAGAGCATCTGACATTCTCTTCTGAACTCCACTCCATAGGCACCAAGCATGGATCCGATACACACATATGCATTCAGGCAAAACACTCATACACACAAAAAAAATAATAAAAAACAAGAGAAAATAATAAAAATGAAGAAAATGAAATAAAATCCTTTAAAGAAGTATGTTTAAAATAAACAAGTATGCAAGCAATCCCAACTAGTTCCCCATCAATTGCCAACAGCACAATAAACATTTATGCGCAAACTGTGCTCAAGTTCAGGAACTGTGTAGAAAGATTAAAGATAGGCCAATTCCTGCCATCCAGTTTACACTAAGACTCCTGATGAGGCTGGCAAAGCACACTTACGAAAACAAGTAGAGAAGTGAGTAAATAGCCTGACAAAGTGGCAGGAAGGCTGCGAATACAACTTAGTTGATAGAGTACGTTCCCAACAGGCACTTGGGCATCCGAATCCCCAGAACAGCATCCACTAGACGTGGGAAGGCATGTCTATATCTGAACACTTAGGAGGGTAGAAGCCAGAGGATCAGAAATTCAAGGTCATCTCATGCTTCACAAAGAGTTTGAGGGCAGCCTGGGCTACATAGACACTGTCTCAAAAGAGGGCGGAGTGGGGGTGGGGAAAGACTTACAGAAAAGATACGGTTAGCCCAGTGCTCATGGGAGGGTCAGCTGTGGGCTACAGAAGTCTGGGAAGGCTTCGGGAAAGGAATGTGGGGGTTTGAATGTGCACCCCAATTCCAGTTTGTTCTCTCTCCCTTGTGTTTGCACTTAGAAATGTGATCTCTGGGACTCCTACTTCAGCCTCCTGTTGCCATGGCTCCCTCCCCCAATGGACTCCCCCTCCAGAACCATAAGCAGAAATAAACCCTTCTACATGTTGCTTCGGTCATGGATGTCCAGCACTTACATAAGCAGAGAAGGGGAAGGCCAGCATTTCCAGCTGGAGGCACGCTGTAAGTGAAAACCTCAGAGTGCCCAGGATTTTTATTTGTTTGTTTTGACAGGGGGTTGCAGACACATTTGGTAGGAGTTAAGGTTGGAAGGTAAATTGGTTGTGAGGCAAAAAATGGCATTCTGCCAGTGTCCCCAGAGGAGCTTTATAGGCTGTCCACAGCAAAGCCCCTTTTGATTGGCTGATGCATGAGCCACCCCAATTATTCCATACCATCACCCCTGGGGGTAAGGTTGTGTAGGCACAGAGGCCAAGCAAACTTGAGACAGAGAATGCCAAGTTAAGGAGTTCAGATCTTATCTCGTCAACATTAGGCAGCCAGTTATAGGTCTTTACCCAGATGACTAAGTTGCTGAAAGTGCTTATAATGAGATCCATCAAGTAGTGGGATGTAGACTGGATGGCGGAGAATGAGGCCATAGGGTGGGGAGTAATTAGGAGGCTGAGGCAGTTTGGGGATGGAAAGGATGGCGTGTGTGCATGTGTGCATGCATGTGTGTTGTGATGTGTGTTTGTGTGTGTGTGTGTGTGTGTGTGTGTGTGTGTGTATGTGTAGGAATTATGTAACAAAAGGCTCCTTTCTTTCTTTTCAAAAGTCCATGGCTGGTAGAGTGTAGTGCTGAGTACACACTCTACATGTGTTTATCAGCGATAAGGAGCTATGGGAACACCATCAGGTACACAGAGGTGAAACAATGGACCCATGTATTTCACAGGGGAGAATGTTAAAGAGTAGAAACACCTTGGCTGCTGTAGTAGTCACCTTTCTGTCGCTGGGATAAAACATCATGACCAAAAGCGACTGATGGAAGAAGGCGTTATTCTGACCTCCAGTTCCTGAGGGATAAGAGTCCATCATGGCGGGGAGTGGGGGGCGGAGGGGGCATGGCGGCAAGCAACAGGCTCGGAGACTGGAGAAAGAAGCTGGAGAGATTATATCCTCAACTGTGAGCACAAAGCAGAGAGAGAAAACTGGAAGTAAGGCAAGGGTGAAAGCTCCAAAGCCAGCCTCCAGGGACAGGCTTCCTCCAGCAAGGCCACACCTTCTCAGCCTCCACAAATAGTAACACTAACTAGAGTATCCAAATACTGGACCCTGTGGGGGACCTTTCTCCTCCAAGCCGTCATGAGTGCACCCTCCAGGCTTGGAGGCATAGATTATACAAGCCATAGACATCCCATTCTGCCTTTTTTACATGTGATGGACTTGCCTTAGGAAACCTGTTTTTGTTGTTCATTAAGCCCCTAAATGTCATTTGCTTTTTCTGTTGTTGCTGTTCTATTTGTAGTTCTTTCTTTTTAAAAGTTAACTTAATGTGGTTGAGTGTTTTACCTGGATGTCATCAGATCCCCTAGGTCTGAGGTTATAGATGGTTATGAGTTGCCATGTTGGTGCTGAGAATCAAACCGAGGTCCTCAGGAAGAACAATCAGTGCTCTTAACCACAGAGCCATCCTTCTCCCCCATGCCCTATTTGTATTTCTAAGAACAAAAGTTTGCATTCCATTAACTGACTGAAAACTGCTGTTTTACACTTGTGTATATGTAGAGGCAGAACCCACTCAGAGCAATTGAAAGGAGAGATAGGAGAGAAATTACTCCTGTAAACTCAATTTTAGCACTTGCCTCCAAGCTTTGAAAAGATGGCTTGGAGAAAACTTAGTAACTTTGCAAAGCGAGTTTATCGAAAGAGAAAGAGGCATGGTCTTCATCATCCGCACCATGCTTTCTAAACTGTCGATCACCACTTGTAAATAGGGCACAAAAGCAATTTAGGGTTCCTGACAAATGTACATAGATGGACCAGAACAGAGTTCATGGTGATAGGAATCAGCATTTCTTTTGTTTTGTCTTGTCTTGATTTGTTCCTTTTTGTTTGGTTTTTGAGACATAATCTCCATATACAACTCCAGCTGACCTGCCACTCACTAAGTAGACCAGGCCAGCCTGAGCTCAAGATTGTTCTCTTGGGATTACATGAGTTAATCACCACCTGCACAGCTTGGGTAAGCACTGCTTTGTAAAACATGTATTTTACTTAGGGAACCACAGAGCAAACACTCTACCACTGACCCCCAACCCCAGCCTTAAAACTTATTTTTAAGTATGTGTGCCTATAAGGTAGGACATAAGATTTTTTTTTATTTTTGAAAAGGTTTTATTCTACTTTGTGTGTGTGTGTGTGTGTGTGTGTGTGTGTGTGTGTGTATGTGTGTATGTGTGTGTCTGTGTCTGTGTCTGTATCTGTGTCTGTGTGCCTATGTATGTATAGGCATGTGTGTACAGGTTCCTAGGGAGTCCAGAAGAGGGTATCAGATACCCTGGAGCTGGCATTACAGGCAGTTGTGAGCTAATAGATGTGGGTGCTGAGAACCAACTTCAGTCCTTTGTAAGAACAGTAACGACTACAACATCCCAAGATGTGTTTCTTTTTTTTTTTTTTTTTTTTTTTTTTGGTTTTTCGAGACAGGGTTTCTCTGTGTAGCTTTGCGCCTTTCCTGGAGCTCACTTGGTAGCCCAGGCTGGCCTCGAACTCACAGAGATCCGCCTGCCTCTGCCTCCCGAGTGCTGGGATTAAAGGCGTGCACCACCACCACCCAGCCCAAGATGTGTTTCTTATGAGACAGTTAAAAATGTTTGAAAGTTGCTGCCCAATAATATTTTTTTTCTCAAAACAAAGGAAAGTCTTCTAAAATCAGTTAAAACTGTATTAAATGAAAAAAAATCTTGTCTGGGAATGTAGCTCAGAGGTAATTCACATGCCTAGTCTGTACAAAGTCCTGGGTCCAATCCCCAGTTCCACACATTATATATGATTGTAGCTGGAAGTTTTCCTGTGTCTCACCTGGTCCTGCAGCCACTTAGACCCAAATAAGCACACAGAGGCTTATATTATTTACAAACTGTATGGCCATGACCTATGGCTCAAGCTTCTTGCTAGCTAGCTCTTATAACTAAACTCAGCCCATTTCTATTAATCTATATGTCGCCAAGTATTCCATGACTTTACCTGTGTGCCATTACATACTGCTCCCTGGCAGCAGGATGGTGTCTCCTTCCTCTCTTTTTTCCTCCCACTATCTCTCTTGGATTTTCCTGCCTGGCTCCATCCTGCCCTGCCATAGGCCAATGCAGCTTGTTTATCAACCAGTCAGAGCAACATATAGTCACAGCATACAGAAAGACATCCCACAATATATAATAGTATATATAATACTGCTTATTATGTCACAGATAATATATAACATATACTATATAATACTGCATATTATATTGCATATATAATATTTTTCTCACCTAACCTCTATTTCTTAGTCTCAATCCTTCTGTCAACCTTTTCCATATTCTCTATGACTTTCTGTACATTAGGTTTGCATATTAGCAAGTTTGTGATAGGAAGTAATTGTGGCCTTCATTCAAACAGACTCCTAAAAACAGCATTGCTGAGCAAGGTGCTTGTTTAAGAATGAATGTTTCCCAAGGAAACAGCCCCTACTTGTAGAATGCACTCTAGCCACAGTCAATTGCAAGCTAAGATAATTCACAAAATGCAAAATTAGAAAGAGGCAGCATGTTTTATAGTATTTCCATCATAGAAATGAATCAGAAGAAAATGTAGTAAAATTGGAAGTGGGGAGTTTTAAATATTATCTTTTAAGCGATGTTTACTTAGAAGTTACTTATTCATTTCTTTTTTTGTGTGTGTTGGGGATCTGACCTAGGGCTTTGTACATGCAGGACAAGTGCTTTTTCACTGAGATATACTCCGGCCTTGTGCTTTACTCTTTTACACGATGGTGCCTGACAACCGGCTGGTGAAATTCAGCTCCAACACAATACTGTCCTGGTGCACCTTCTCCATCATCCCTCTGTCTCTGCTGCCTGCTGACAAGTTGCTCCAGCCTCTTCTATGAAAAACCACAAACTCAACAGACTGAAATCTAAAATGCTCTTCTCTTTTAAATTCCTAATGCCCAAGTCTCCTTCCCTCTTGACTTCGCTATTACTATAAACTGTGTCTCCAGTTTATGCAATGTTCTCTACTCTGCCTCCTTTGTTTCAGTTGGTTACTGTCCTCCTTCAGACTAACCAACCAGCCTCTTCTCTTTCAGGCTCTTTTCACTCCAATCTATCTGACAATTATTGGGTTAAAATAATATTCCAAATGCACAGCTCTAATAAGATAGCTTATCCATTTAAAACACACATAGAGAGACACACAGACATACATACATACACACACACACACACACACACACACACACACACACACACACACACACAACTGGTCTTCAAAGTTCTCCTCAGGCAGGGTAACTGGACAGCTCCATGTTCCCTAAACTTGGAGTTTGTCCTTTAATTCATGATTCAGTTCTTCTGCCCAAATCACTCTTCCCCTTCCTGTTCCTAGAAAGACTCAAACCTTTGATTCAAGACATGGTTCAAGCATTAATAAAAATATGTGTGTTGGTTGTTATGGGGACATATAAATCTACTGAAATCTGCTGAGTAGAAACAAACAAACTATGCCTAATCCAGTAATCATTTAAAGATAGCAATGCATTTGATCACTACCCTTTCTGGAGGATCCATGAGCCACACTGCCCTGAGGCAGTACTTGCCTCATTGTTATGATTAAAAGGTCTGCTGGGAGTCAACATGAGATTGATAGCAAACCTATGGATTTCAATTGTACCTGCCACAGCTGTTCTTCATTAGCCGACAGGACCAAGAATTGTCTGTACTTTAACTATTTAGTATTTACTGTAATTATTTCTCTTTGAATGCTGTGAGCAAATTGGGTTGAGGGGGTGGGAAAGGTGGGTGGTAGAGCCCTGGTACCCCTGGACCCAGGGCTATGACTAACATTGATAATGTTCATTCGTCTTTGAGATGCTGATTTGTTATTAAAAACCAGAAGCAAAGCATCAGGAATTCGGATCTTTTCTATGCATTTCTTCCTTTAGCCTTCCTCCAACATTGAGAGTAAAAAAAATGCTTCTGAAGCTTGTTTTTGTGAGAGGGAAAACCACAAAGGCCCACAGAGGCCTGCCAGGGACCAGCGATTCCTTTTCCTTTGTGTTTCAGATAAGAAGCTAAGCAAACAGGTTGGAACAGCCCTCTTGGTCACTGATACTAACTTTCCTATGAAGATGAGCCATGGAGAGCTGGAACACTTGGCCCTGGAGAGATGGAAGGCCGTGGGAGAAAACCAGCAAAGGTAAAAGCATATGGGACCCTCTGAGATTGTCACTAGTGGTCCAGAGATTCCTCCCAGGCGCACCGTTTGAACACTTGTTGAAATGTGGATTATCTGGTACTCCCCAAACCTACTGAAACAGACTTACTACAGTTCAGATCAGGATCATGCAAGATCAGGATCATGCGAGTTGGGTGCAGTCAGGGGTTCTGATGCACATTCAAGATTGAGAATCAGCATGGCCTGAGGTGAACAGCCACCTTTGAGTTAAAATAATAATAATAATAATAATAATGTTTTGTTTTGTTTTACATTGTTAGGGTATGGAGAGAAAGAGGAGAAGGCAGAATAAGTGTGTGGGGGGGAACCGGAAGAAAATACGGCACAATCATCGAGTCTAAAACATTTCCTTTTAACATCTTGTCATTTACAGAAACATTTTCTTACCTGTGTGGTGCATCTCAACTAAAAGGATGCACCTGAACTTCGTCCTATCCCCATCTTGCCATAGTTAAAATGCCCAATTTATGAGTGTATAAAAATAAATAAATAAAAATTTGAGAGTGACAAAACAAAGTTATTATCTAAAATGCATTTACCATTCTTATGAGTGGAGGCAGAAATATGTAAACACAGTCACAATAAACATTCTGCAACATCTCTAAAAACACTTTTCACCCAGACAGGAATTTTGATAGTGATATTTGAATATTATGAAATCCCAAAGCCACATACATAAAAATATACAAAGGCAATAAAGAAAATATGAAATAATTTTTTCTACTTAAAAGGTTTTTGTTGTTGTTAGGTTTTTTATTTTTTTAAGAATCATGAAGTAGGTATACCTCCTAAGAGCTCTGTGAAGGAGGCTGTGAAATCCCTGTCAGGAGGGTTCGAAGACTCAGGAAAAGGAAATTATTCCAGCTGGGTGCATAACGCCATGACAGACTACAGTCCCTTTAGGGGTAAGTAGCTCCTAGATGTTTGTCACCGATTTGTGAATGTTTATTGTTGATGTGCAGAATCTGTAACTAAGTATTGGCTTCCAATACATATTAACTCGTAAGCGGCTTGCCGTGGTGAGCTGTGCTGAAGCTTCCTCTCACAGCGACTTTATGTTTTCTTCTCTCCTGAGGAAAAGATTGGAAATCCCTAGGAGCAGCCAAACTGACTGACATGTTTTCATAAAGATTAAACTATAGACCTAATTTTAAGAAGCAACGTTTCAAACACCAGATAAAGTCTTGAAACCCAGCTTGCTTCACCATTTAACAAAATCATGACTCATTTCAGTAAGACCGTGCTTTTTTAGTAAGAAAAAAAAAATGCTTTCCGAGCTAAGTTTGAACTGCTAGGGCACTTGGGACACTCACAAACCCAGTCAGCAGAAGTCTCAAACTCCTAAAAGATTAAAGGCAAAATAAATTGGTGTATATTGAGAATGAAAAGAAAAAAAAAATCCCCAAGGGTACAGATTTATAAACAGAAGTAACGCTAAAACTCCCCTGAAATCCCCCAGTTGCCAATCCTTATGAATTCAGCACCTCGCGCTTTCCTCCTTTGGGAACCTGTAGTTAAGGTAACCACCACACAGACTCCTCTAGAGCTCAGTGCTTCTCAACCTTCTTAGCGCTGCCCCTTTAATACAGTTCCTCATGATGTGGTGACCCCCAGCCTTAAAATTATTTTCGTTGCTACTTCATAACTGTAATTTTGCTACTGCGATGAATCAAAACGTAAATATCTGATATGCAGGATATCTGATAGAGACCGGTGGATGGACTCAACCTCCCCCATGGGTCGCGACCCACCACTTGAGAAACGCTGATTTAGCTTTTTCAATTCATGTGTGCAAACGTAGGGTTTCCTGAGAACTGCTAGGGACTGGTTGTTTGGGATCCAGCGGATATGTCCAGCAGGTGTGTGATGCTGAACCCGAGCGCACAAAGCAGGAGGCACTGAGCGCACCACCATGCAGGAGGCAGAGGTGCCCCGTGGTGGGCACCGCCTGGGGGTGGGTGGGGCCGGGGCATATGTCTAAGTGAGGGAGGAAGGGCCTGTGACAAAACGTAGGTGGTGTGTGGGCTGCATGATCTGGGAGGGGAGTGAAAGATGAGCCCGGGGGCCCTATCTGTCAAAGGCCGCAGCCACAGGTCGGCGTATATTTAAGTATCCTTTGTCACTTATTAGTGAATTTAAGATGTCCCTTTAAAGCTAAGTGACAAAATGGACCCAGCCAAATATCCTTGGGCCAAAAAAAAAAAGTATGTTCCCATTCTCTATCTCCCTGCTCCCGGGTGTGTGTCTCGGGGTAGGGGAGGGATGCGAGCTGTTTAAACCCATCTCCCAGGCTAGGGGTGGAGGGGGGGCAGTTTAAACCCCTGTCTCCCGGGGGGTGCAGTTCCAACCCTCAGCGCAGGAGAGTTTACCCCACCCATCCAAAGCACCGCTGGTTCGGGCTCGGGAGCCCTGGAGCCTGCAGAGTGGAGCGACCGCGTTGCGGCTGCCGCAGCCCCCCAAAGCCGCATCAGCGGGACCGGGCGAGGGCCGGCGCCACCCGGGCGGACGAGCGGGGTTTGTGCAGGAAAAGGCGGCGCGGCGGGCCCGGGCCGCCCCTCCCC
>CABHPQ010168509.1:15605-47715 GCA_902168405.1 Peromyscus aztecus | reverse complement strand
GAGTTCCAGGAAAGGCGCAAAGCTACACAGAGAAACCCTGTCTCGAAACCCCCCCCCCCAAAAAAAAAGAAAAGAATCACAGAGCATCTGCCAGAATCAAATTCACTTCAAAACCTTGGGTAAGCACTCTGCAGGTGTCTTTACTGTCTGGATCTCCGGAGCCATTAACAGGCAAATATACACAGCTGGTCTCCAAGGGGAAGGTGCAGCATTTGAATTTCTCATATTTATATTTAACCATGGGCACAGTCATCCAGTCATGACTATGAATGGAACACAGTACCAACAACAGCACCAGGAATCTCTGGCTAGCATTTTCTTGGGCATTAAATGTGAATATCTTAATATTACGTTAGTTCATGAAATAAGCTGAACATGCTTTCACCTTTTTCAGAGGTGAAACATACATTTACTGAGCTCTCCTTCTCTCTCTCTCTCTCTCTCTCTCTCTCTCTCTCTCTCTCCCTGTGTGTGTGTGTGTGTGTGTGTGTGTGTGTGTGTATCTCCTGCCTCCCCCACCCCATCCTTCTCATCCTTCTGTCTGTCTCTCCTGCCCTTTACTCCATCCCTCTCTCTGTCTTTCCTGCCCCACCCCCATCTCTCTCTACTCTCTTTTTAGACAGGGTCTTTTCCAGACCGACCTCAAATTCCCCATGAAGCTGAAAATGAACTTGAACTTTTGATCCTCTATTCTTCACCTGAGAGGCAGGAGCTGGAATTGCCAGCGTGTGCCACCACATCCAGTTTATGTGGTGCTGGAGATGAAATCCAGGGCCTTGTGACTGCTGGGCAGGCACCCTACCAACTGAGCCCCAGCCCCAGCCAGCAGCTGGCCTCTCAAGCTCATCATTTGTGCTCTGTGTACAAATCTCAAGTCTGATGGGCCCAGATGCTCAGTGCTCTACATGATGCTCTCCTCTATATACTTACTAGTTAGAGTTCTGGATTTTCCTTCTACCCATCATAATTTAGAAGAATATTTTAAATTATGTACCAAGTTTCATTTCTATTTTATCAACAATTAATATTTGGAATACACTGTTTCCTTACAGCCTAGTGTAATTTCAATGTTTTATATCATTCATAAATGCTTTAAAAGACCTCTGTAAGCATTTTGGATTCTTTTCTACTTGATGTCAGAAAGTGCTAACATTAACACCCTTTATAAAATTTGATCTGCTTAGTTCTCCTTATAGTTCCTACAATTTTGGCCTTAGATAGGTAGATGACAGCTAGATCAACAAATAGATGAAAAATGATAAATAAATGATATGTAGATAGGTGATAAAGAGATGATAGATTATAGACTGATACGCAGATAAATAGATAGATAGACACCTAGGTGACAGCTAGCTAAAGAGAGTGGTGATGATGGAAGACATAACCAGGTAGGTGACAGGTAGATGATAAGTGATAAACTATAGATGATAGATTTGACACTTGTCTAGCTGACCCATAAAAGTGCCTGATTAATTTCTCGTTGGGAATTTCATTTTTATCGATGTAATTTGTCTTGTTAATTTCATTGATGATTTTTCTTGACTTCAAACACATTCCAGTTGAGGAAGTCAACACACTCCCATTCACAATCTTCTCTTTATACACTATTTTTGCAATTGCTTTCTCTATTACTGAAGATATTTTTATGACAACCATTTGTTGCTATCCCCAGGCTTGACTGGTCTCAGAACATCACCTCCCTGTCCTCATCAGGGAGGCTGAACCAAAGGCACAGAAAGAAGCAGGTCAGAGACTCAGAGGGTCCTGAGAGTGTGGGAGAGAGCCACCTGCCCAGTTCCCATGAGGCAGCACTATACTTCCTGTTACAGGGTAAGAATCCTTCTTCCCTTGGATAACGTCCTTTAACTCCGGCTATCTTCATGGTCTTGGGTGAGCCCTAAGACAGCTCAGATCACATGCTCTTTCTCTAGGTGAGATACTGTGGCAGCTGTATTTTTCGCAGACAGACACTTTAATATCCGTCATACTTCACTCACTCTTCCAGAACTCTGTTGTATTTCAGCTGAGAAGCAGCATCTATGTCTTCTCCCCTTGAGCCCAGCAGGAGGGAGAAACGGTCTTAGTGGCTGCCATGACACTTTGTGACTTCCAAGGCTAGAGCCTAACCTACTCTAGTGTCCCATGCTATAAAGAAGTCCAAGTAGTTAGTGGAGACCCTTGTGTAGAAAGAACTGAGTCCCAGGCAGACTTCCAACTAACCTCTAGCACAGTGGTGGTTTGAAAGGGATGTCCCCCATTTTCTCCTACATTTGGCTACTTGGTGCCCAGCTGGCAGCATGGTTTGGAGAGGCTTGGGCAGTGTGGAGGCTGTCTGCCGCTGGGGGCAGACGCTGAGGTTTCAAAGCAGCACACCGTTCCCAGGGAGCCCTCCGCTTCCTGCTTGCTTTCAGCCGGCTGGCCACCAGCCCACCTTCTGCCATGCTACCCCGCTGTGATGGTGACTGACGGGGACCTCTAAAACTGGAAACTGAAGCGGGAATCTAAAGTCTTATTACACAAAAACGCGGAGTCAGATATCAGCGTGAAAGCTGAAGATCAGAGAAGCAGAGCAGCCAGCCACTGTCGCTTCTCACCTGTATGAAATCTCAGACCGAATGGGGGAGATCCTGTCTCTAGGAATCCTCAGACTGAAAGGGCAAGAGCCTGTCTCTACCTGCCTTCTATTCCTGTCTCCACCTCCCTAGTGCTGGGATCAAATGTGTGAACCACTACCACCTGGCTCTGGTCCTCTTTTAGACTGGTTCAATCTCCTATAGCCCGGGGTGGCCTTGAACTCCTGATCTTCCTTCCAGCACTTCTCCCAAGTGCTGGGATTAAAGGTGTGTGCCACCACAGCCTGGCATCTAAGGTTAACTAATGGCTGACTCTGCCCTCTGATCTCCAGGCAAGCTTTATTTGTCAGAACACAAACAAAATATCATGCAACAGGAAACCCAAATAATCCTTTTTAGAAGTTGCCTTGGTCACAGTGTTTTATCCCAGGAACAGAAAAATTAACTAACACAGCACCTACTTGATGGCCAATTGAATGATCCATTATGAAGTCTCCTGGACCAAATTAATTTGTTCTAGCTGGTGCCACTTAGAGCATAATGAACTTACACTGCCATCCTGAGTCCTAATTTGAGAGTCATAGGCAAGATGATATGATTCCTGCTATTTGAAGCCATGAAGTTTGGGGATTGTGGTGGTTTGAATTGTCCTCCATAGGCTCATGTATTTGAACACCTGGTCTCCAGTTTCTGGTGCTGTTTGTGGAGGTTATGGGACCTTTAGGAGGTGGAGCCCTGCTGCAGAGAGTACATCTCTGGGGGGCGGGGTTTGAGAGTTTGTGCCTTGCCCCACTTCCTGTCCTTTCTCTCTGTTTCCTGTGGAGGGATGCAATGTGGCCCGCCAGCTTCCTGCTCCTGCTATCATGCTTTTCCTGCCTGTTCCCACCCCTTCCTTGTAGGTGTGGACTCCTTCCCTCCAGAACTTAGAATAGAATAAGCTTTTCCTCTAATTTGCTTTTTTTTTTTTTATTTGTCAAGGTATTTTATCACGGCAACAGAAAAATAACTAATCCGAGGACTTCGCCCCTTGACACCAACACCTGATTAGAGTGATTTGTTAGTGAACGGCTCTCTGAGTGTTGGACTCGGGATGTGTTTAGATGGAAAAAGCAGGGAATAAACAAATGAGAAAAAGAGAAACCTGCCAGTTACTCAGTGAGTCCTTTTGGTATCTAGTGATTACGAAGAAATGTGTGGAAAAGAGAAGAGAGGGAAGGAAGTAAAACCTTGTCAACTTTCCAATGTTCCTCAGCAAAAGCTGCCCTGGAGGTTGAGAGGCCAACATCAGCAGAAACTCCTTGCTTGTGGGTCCTGCTGTTAACAGTTTCCCCAGAGGCTGGCACAATGCCAAGAGCAGAGTGGATGCTCAACACATGTTGTAACTTTGCTTGCTTGTTTGTTTGTTTGTTTCTGTTTTTCGAGACAGGGTTTCTCTGTGTAGTTTTGGTGCCTGTCCTGGATCTCATTCTGTAGCCCAGGCTGGCCTCGAACTCTCAGAGATCTGCCTGCCTCTGCCTCCCAAGTGCTGGGATTAAAGGCGTGTGCCACCACTGCCCTGCACATGTTGTAACTTTAAAACCTGCATGGAAATCCCATGGTGTCCTAGCCGGACTCTGCTTGTTTAAGAACAAAAACGCCGTCAAATTAACGCAAGTAAAAGTCAGTCTTGTGTGAGAATAAAGGGGACTTCTCCACAGATCCACTAGGAAATGAACGGCAGAGCCTTGTGAGAAAAGAAAAAACTATCCCTCCTGCCCTCCCCTCCCCAGCCTTGGAGAATTCTTGTTCTGGCTCCCTTCTCAAGGTCTAATTTCTTTTCCTTTACAGATCACTCCCTCTGCTAAACTTCTTTGCCCCTACATTCCAGTTTGGTGAGGATTTTATTTTATTTTTGAAACAGGTTTCTCTATGTACCCCTGGCTGTCCTGAAAGTTGCTATGTAGACCACACTGGCCTTGAATTTGCAGAGAGCCACCTGCCCCTGCCTCCCAAGCACTGGGATTAAAGGCATCCGTCACGTGCCTACAGCTCTAATGATCCACAGCAGCCCTGCTCCCTCTTCCTGAATTTGTTAGGTTCTGGGGAGAGACACCATCTAGCTAAGCCCGGACTGGTATCCACATGGTGTGAGCAGCGGTGCCCGGCTGGGCCGTGTGGTTTTCCAGGCTTCCTCTCCTAGATGATGTGTGAGAGCTTTCTATGATGGGACAGTGCTGGGAAGGAAATGCTAATGCTCACACAGGTGTAGATTCAGCATTAGCGGAGGAGGTTGTGGCTATAACCACTGGTCCTGTAGAAAATGCCTTCAGGGTACTAGTTATATTCATTACTTTTCTGGTTCCTGGAATCGAACGCCTGGCAAGAAGCCAAGGTGGAAGGATTTATTTTGGCTTACAGTCGCACGGGCCAGAACCCAACACGACAGGAAGTGTGAGTCGGCTGGTCACACTGTGCTCAGAGTCGGGAAGCAGAGAGAGAGATGGACACTCGCGTTCAGGTCATTTCCTCCTCTTCACTCAGTTCTAGGTCCCCAGCCTACATTCTGTATCACTCACGTTCAGGGTGTACCTTCCCTCCTCAGTTAAACCTCTCTGGAAACACCTTCCTAAACAGAGCCAGAGATCTGTTTCTATGGTAATTCTAAATCCAATCAAGTTGACGATGAGAATTAACCTTCACAGCCACCACTGCCACAGAAGCACCACAGAAAGATGCTCCCCTTAACATCTGTTTCCAGGTCTCAGTTTCAAATGCAGGGAAACCTGGAGGAGGGCCTGTCTGTCAGTCATGACCTGTGCTGTCTAGGACTTCCTGTGCTTTTAAGAATTCGCATCTCTACTACCCATGGTTGCTCTCAGGCCAAACAATTAGGGTTCACAGGCAGCTGGGGTCCAGATCAGAGTTCCTTTCCAGTTGAAACACGCAAGTGACAGCCCTGGCCTATGCTTTCAAGAGCTCCGCTCATCCAGCAGCCTGCAAGGAAACCAGCTCTCAGGATGAATCAAGCATTTCCCTTCTACAGGAAATCCACCTAAGGTGGTGATTCAGAATGACCTCCAGACTTCCAAAGGAAATAAGAAAGAAAGCCTCCTGAGCCCCACCTAACTTGGAAGGCCATGGTCACTGTGGCTTCTGGGTCATGAAAAGCAGTTCACAGTGAAAGGAAGCCGAGTGTTGTCTTTTGGGGCCGCATGCAAAAGAGACTAGGGAAGAGTCAGACGGGCAGTGCCTGGCGATGATATGCACTTGGATGAGATTCTCAAGTCCACCAACGGAGCAACCTTCATGTGATTCCACTCTGGAATTTTGCAGTTCTCTGAGCGTGGCTATCGGAACCCCAGAAGCCACAAGTCTAAATTTTTGCAAAATTATTTTTAGTAAAAGTCATATACTATTACGATGATGGTGATGATGATGATTTATATCAGTTGCCAAAGTATTTTGTACTCTGTGCCTTGTTCATAGGAGCCTGACCAGTCTGGGTTGAAGTTCAGAGCTGAAACAAACAATATGAACTCCAGTTCTTGCCTCAAAATACTCCTTTTTAAATTCGTCACCCCCCTCCCCCAGCGGCCCCCCCCCCTCCCAGTCTTTCAAGGTCCAGGCTGTTAGTCAACTGAGAGCAAGCCTGGGGTGATTGACAGTATCTGTCCAAGGCAATGAACTCCACTCCAGCGATGCCTTTATGCTGCTGTGTTGAGTTGTTCAAGTGTGACCCTTCCATCTGTTCCCGCTAATCTGAAAGTCATTGAGACCCACGTCCCCATTCATCCGACACACAGCACGCCCTCCTGTTAACACGCATATGCAAAGCTGTACCCTGTCAGCAACCCAAGGGGTTTTTAAAAGTCTCACTTACAACATCTGTATAAACATTTACACAACAGAAAATCCACTTGTTCACTGTTAACTTTTTTCTTTACTTAATGTTTCGGCAGACACTTCTGTATGAGGCCCCTGCTGAAGAGATATTTTCAAGTTTACCCTGAGGATTAATTTTTAAAGATTGGTAGCTGGGCTTTGATGTTCAAAAAAAAAAAAAAGGATATTCTATACATGGTGTCTCAAAACTTCTTGAGAGCTCATAATAATTTTGTTTTCAGGGATTCGAGTAAAATTTAAAATATTCACATACTTTGTCTTCAAGAAAGCTTGGGAGGCAGTCATTAAATCAATCAGGTCTAAGTAGGAATCTCAGGGTGGGGCTCGTAGGAATCTGTAGTTTCAAGAAGTGTTTGAAAAATTGTAAATTAGCAGTTCTGATCTTGAGAAGCAGTTGGGTTCTGCTATCCCTGGTTCATTTATTCTTTACTAAGGCACCTTCCACCGGAGGGCCCTGCTTTATGGTGTGTGACTTAGGAGGCTTCAGGAAATAAGTGACTTAGCCAAAGGTAAGCAAGAAAAAAAGCAAACTGTAATTTAAAATACCACAGGGCAAGTGTGAGCGATGTGCCTGGATGCTTCTCTGTGTCCTTTGAGAACTGGGGCTATTTGGGGGTAGAAGATAACGTCAGTTAAACTAAATAGGGTAAGACCTCCTTTGTTCTAGAACGTAATCACTTTCTTCCTTCTAACTGGCACCTTCTCTGTGCCCTGGCCAGATCTGCACTCCATTATTCAGGTCTGGCCTCTGCCCCTAAGTGACTCTCTCTCTGTGTGTGACCTTGACTCATAGCTGGAACTTAGTTTGGATGGATGAGGCACTTACAGAACGTGAGTTCTAAAATCCCTTCTGACTTTGACAATCTCTGGGCATCTAAAACCAGTTCCATGCACCCAAAAAGGTCATCTTCAGGTTTGGACATCCCACCACAGGGTTGGAACCCTGAAGAGCGCACACTGACCTAGCTATTGAAATGAGAATTCCTAATTCCTAAAAGCTTGTTTGTAAAACTTGCCAAGAATCCAAACTTAACCCCAACTTGCAATAGTATTTTTATTGCTTTACCAACAAAATGCCCCACACTGTCCTGTGAGATTGTACTGATGGTCTTAGGAGATTATTTTCGCCACATGCCCCCTCTCTTTCCCTTCCTCCTCCTCAAGTTGTCTCTTGGCAATGACCAAAGAGTGTAAGAAGTTTCTGGTGGGTTGGAACACGCCAGTCATTTTCCCTTGTGGAGCTTTTGGCTTTCCCCCATAAGATGGGAAGAACACATGGTGGAGAACAAAAGGGATTGTCAAAGCCCTAACTGTGACCCGTTAGGAAGACATCGCTATTTAACTGTGAGTGCTGCTCACGATGATGGCCTCCATCTCACTACAGTAAACAAAATGCACATCCAACACCAACGCACAGATTTTGGATGCCTACGGAGCAAAAGCAAGGGAACAACACACATGTTATCAAAAAGCTTTAAAAATATTTGTACCTTTGGGCACAATAACTTTACTCCTAAAACGATATCAAATCTATAGACCATCTTCTACATTCAGATGGTCATCCAAACACTGTTTATAACAGCTCTTACTAGCTGGCCGGTGGTGGCACACGCCTTCTTTAATGCCAGCACTTGGGAGGCAGAGGCAGGCGGATCTCTGACTTCCAGTATAGTCAGGGGCAACACAGAAAAACCATAACTATATAAACAAATAAATAAAGCTTTTACTAAAGCCAATCTAATAGCCACAAGTGAATCATTATACAATCACAGCTGAAGCCCCATGTAACCCTTCAAAAGATTTTAGAAAAAAATTTGTGACTTTGAAAACGCTTATACTTATATATAAAGATGAGATTTATATTGAACTATTATTGTAGGGGCTTGGGGCATGGTTTAGCTGCCAGAGGCTTGTCTAGCATGCATGAAGCTCTGGGTCTAATTCCCAGCACCACATAAAGGGGGGGATTAACTGAAATCCCAATTCAGGTGATAGAAGCAGAAAGATCTGGTGTTCAAAGTTGTTCTCAGCTTCATGGAAAATTCGAGGCCAACTTGGACTCCATGCTACATGAGATCCTGACTCTATATAAGTAAGTAAATATTACTGCAAATTTATGGTGACATATATTGCTTAACTATACCTCCAGTAAGGAAAAAAGACTGACTTGTTGAAGTATTTATTCACAGTGATTGAGAGCTGCATTTTTACCTGTCTCCATATTCTAAATTTTGATGTATTTAAGATGTAGAAAGGCACGCACACGCTGTTTGCTGAATGCTGCAAGGACAGCTGGGGAGTAAAGAGAAGCAGGTGGAGTATTTGAAGCCCACAAGGACAGCTGGGGAGTAAAGAGAAGCAGGTGGAGTATTTTAACCCCACAAGGATCTGCCCTGACTGTACCTTCCCATTGGGAAGCTGAGATTGTACTTATTTAATTGGTCTAATCAAGCTAAGCCCCAACCTGATGCCCCTTATTTGCTCAAGGAATAGATAAAAGTGAATTTATCAGAGATCTGAGCCCTCTCACATCAAGCATAAATCAAGAAAAATGCCCAGAAGCCAAGCCCGCAGGCCAGTTTGATGGAGGTAATTCCTCAATGGGGGTTCCTTCTGCTCAGGTGACTCTAGCTTGTGTCAAGTGGATGAATACTAATCAGCATAACACCATTGCCCAGAGGTTCTAAATCATGAAAGCACTGTGCCCATCAAACAGTCCTCTTCTGGGCCGGGTTTGGCTCCCTGTTTGGAAGCCAGTCAGAGTCCTGCACCTAGGGATTGTCAGAAAAGCATGCTCAGGAGCCCATTACTCATGGTTCCAGGGAAGAATTATCTGTTTTTCCATCAGTTGAAGTACTCAGTTCCTGGAAATGATTCTTCCTCCTGGAGGAGTTTAGAATAAAAAACGGCTAAAGACAGCTGGTTATGGTCAGAGGCAAGCCATGCCCAGTCTCCAGCAAGATAATTCAAGCATTGAAGGAGAACACACCCAAGCCATCAAGACACTGTACAGGTCAACTTCTGATGTCCCCAGATCCCAGGGCTAACCATTCCATGTCATGGTCCCCATGAAGACAGTACCCATTCAGTAATTCTGCAGATACCTTTAGGCACCACAGGTGGCCAGGAAAGTGGTACCACTGGAATCTACTGGGACAGGGATGCAGATGAACAGCCTTTGCTGCCTGCCTTGTTGCCCCATCAGCCCTAGCTCCAGAGCTGGGGTTCTGATGATAATAATGCAAGCTGCCACAGCATTCTGCGGCTCTCAAACCCTCTGGGGCTCCCTACCACCTTCAGGATAAAGATAAGGATTCTTTTCCTGGTTTGGATGCATGATCAAGCAGCACTCAGACCTCGGGTTGTGCCTGCAGCTGAACCTCCAGTCACCTGCCACCTGCTCTGACCTGGACTGGCTTGCTTTCCCTAAACTTACCACGCTCATCACACCTCTGTGGCTTTGCTCACCACTTTCCTCTGGCTTTCCCGGGATGCACAATCTTGTGGAGGCTTAGATCTTGGCTCTGTGACTCTTTCCACCTCCATAATCCCAACAGCACCAGAGAATGTTACCTGAAGCCATCAGATTCCAGGCTGTTAATCATAGAAGCCATGGAAATTAATGAGGGATTTGACTTTTTTCTTTTCTTTTTATTCTTTTCTTTGTTGTTGTTTGTTTGTTTTTTGTTTTTCAAGACAGGGTTTCTCTGAGTAGCCCTAGCTGTCCTGGAAATCTCTCTGTAGACCAGGCTGATCTTCAATTCAGAACTCAGAGATTCAACTGCCTCTGCCTCCCAAGTGCTGAGATTGAAGTTGTACACCACCACTGCCCACTGAGGGAATTTTTTCTTAAGATTTTATTTATTTTTATTTTATGTGTACGAGTGATTGCCTGCATGTATGTACACTACCTGTTTGCAGTACCTGTGGAGGGCAGAAGAGGGCATCAGATCCCCTGGAGTTAGATGGTTGAGTCACCAAGTGGGTGCTAGGAACCAAACATAAGTCCTCTGCAAGAACAGTCAGTGCTTTTAATCACTGAACCACCTCTCCAGCACTAAGTGAGGATCCTGACTCAGCAAGTCCACTCTCTTCCCAGCCATAATCATCAGCAATAATATGTAAGGTTTTGGTCTCCATAAAGTGTTGGTGACCAGCACCTTTATCCACTGAGTCATCAAGCCACTCATGTCATCTTGTTTATCAAGACAGAGTCTCTCACTGTGTGGTGTGGCTCACCTATGAGGGTAGGCTGGCTAATCCTCCTGTCTCGGCCTCCTCAGTACTGGGATTACAACAAGTACCTTATGTTACTTTTCACATATGTGCTGGAGGTGAGGGTCAAATTCAGCTTCTCACACTTTTACAGAAAGCACTTTTCCAAAGGTGCCATCCGTCTTCCAGGCCTGGAAAAGCACTTCTAAAACCCATTTGCAAACACCATGGTTAGAATTACTTCCCCACAATCCACTTGCTGGTCACAACACTAGGAACTGTACCTGGGGTTTCCTGCCCGTTTTCCAGAGTTGCCTCTACAAATGTGTTGAACATCCAAAAAGGAAATGTCGAATGTCACCTTCAAAATAAGGGTAAGGGATTTGCCAAAGACAACTTGATTAAAAGAAAGCATTTTTCACAGGCAGTTAGGGTAAAGAACGCAGCAGTGAACTATAGGGAAAGGCGGGTTTTTTCCTATCTTTTGTTATTGGCATTGAATCTGAAGGTCCTTAGTCCTTCACGGAAGCTTAAGGGGCTTAGATCAAGGACAGATTTTGAAATTGAATTTATTCAGATTAGGCAAAACCTTCAGTGAGAGGATTTACTCCCCACAAGCTGTTGCCAAATTGGGGCTGCCTTGGCCAGACCCCCTTTCCTTGGCCACAATGAACTTGTTCCCACACTTCTGCCTGTGCCCGGAAGCCAGTGTGCTGGGGCCTTTACCCTTCATAGCTTCCTCAGCCTATGGATCATATCTCACATACCTAAGATTTTCTGGCAAGTATTCTCTGACTTGCCAGTGTCCAAAGAATTGTTCAGAGAGCTGATACTGCAGAAAGGGGCCAGAGATGCTCAGCCACAAAATGCTCCTTCCTGCTCTGTCAGCATTTGTCAAGTCATGTGAGAGGGTCCCAGCAAGGAGGGTGCTCTACCATACCAACCGAGAAGATGGGGGCTCAGGAGAGTTTGGAGTTGTAAGAAGTTGCTTGCTTGGAGATTTCCCCTTTAACACCACCTATCTCTGGCTTACTAGATGCTAATCTGACCCCTAACTTGGGAGGAAACCGCCACTGATTTTGTGAGGGTCTGTGTGTAGCAGAGGGAAGAGCTATAGAGATGTCTCCCCCAAGTCACGGTAGGATATCGCTCAGCTTCTGTTTCAAGTGGGCTCTACTGGGAGTTCGAAAGATTTCAAGTCTAAGTTTTGTTGTCATGTCATAAAAATAGCTTTCTCTTAGACAGACTGGAGATGTGGGCCTGGCGAGAGCAGTTCAGTACCTGCTGCTCTTGCAGAGGACCCAGGTTCTGTTCCCAGTACCACATCAGGCAGCTCACAGCTGCCTATAATTCTAGTTCATGGGGATCCGACACCCTATTTTGACCTCTGAAGGTACCTGCATGCATGTGGTGCACACAAACTCATGCATGCATACATACGCAGACACATCAGTTTTAAAAAATTAAATCTTTAGACATCCTAGATACACAAGAAAAACATAAAGATATACATTTAAATTTCTCATAGTCTCACCACTAGGAGATGAAAGTCCACAGCATTCTGGACTCTACATCCTTTTCAAGCCACTTTTAAATTCCTCAAAAATATGCTGGTGACAGAAAACTAGGTGCTAGCCTCTCCAGTCCCCGTAAGGTAGAGGGACTCATGTGGTCAGCTCTGTATCAAACATGAATGTGATCACCTACAATCTACTGAGCTACTGTTTAAAATGAAACCTGGCCTGGAGAGATGACTCAGCTGGTAAAGTGTTAAACCAACATGAGGACCCGAGTTTGGCTCCCCCAGCACCCACTAAACAGCAGGGCACGGCAGCACACACTTGTAACCTCAGTGCTAGTTTTGGAGACAGGAGGATCCTGGGGGTTGGGGAGGGGGTTTATGGGCATGCCAGCCTAGCTGAATGGCAAGCTTTGGGTTCAGTGAAGGGCTTTGTTTCAAAAAGCTAAGTTACGGGTAGTGAGAGAGGAAACCACCTGAAGTCGGCCTCTGACCTACACACACGTAAGTGAGCTGCTCACTCCTACATATACAGACCACCCATGCCGAGAAAGGAAAGAGAGATGGGAGAAGGAAGACAAGGAAGAAAACTGTGTCTGTAAAAATGCATGGAGTCGGAGAACCCAACAGGCAGATGAGAAAACTGAACTCCAGAGGCTGTTACATCCCTTTGCATCTCAGACACAGGGCAGGGACCACTAAACCCCTCTGCTTCTCACACACAGGACAGGGACCACTAAACCTCTCTGCATCTCACATACAGGACAGGGACCACTAAACCCCTTTGCATCTCAGACACAGGACAGGGACCACTAAACCCCTCTGTATCTCAGACACAGGGCAGGGACCACTAAACCCTCTGCACATTTAGTGTTGCTCTTTGCACCAGACCAGCTTTCTCACTGTAGAAAAAACTTAGTGGTAAAATTTAATTTAAGTCAAAGCATTGGTCGTATTGCCCAAAACAAGAAACTGACTTAACATTGTGAGGAAGGAAAAAAAAATCTCCACCCACATTCAAATTTCCCAGCAATGAGGGCTCAGGTTTTGTTTGCTTACTTTTTGTTTTGTTTTGTTTTTTACACAAAGACGTCAATCTTAATTTTGATTGATTTCAATGGAAATCATTCTAAATGTATCTTTTCAGAGTCCAGCACATGTAACAACACTTAATCATTTCTTAATGGCTGGGTCATAACTGTGCCGATCAGTTTCTATTCCGTGCTGTGACATTCTGAAACCTGGGGTTGATAGATTGCCCTGTGAGCTGGTCCAGATTTAAGCCTTTATCATTTTATGCCTGCTCTGTATGGATTTTCTGTCTCTCCCTCACAATCAAGCTGTCAGCTATCATGTCTTGCTGTTCCCAGTGTCTTAAGACCTTCCCTTCATTTGCTGCCCATCTGCTGTTACTTCTAATCTGGTCTATGAGGGCACGCAGACACCTATATTTGGTACAAGTATTTGCAATGTAAGAGTAAACAGCCCCTGCCTGAGCACCAAGGGGCTCTCAATAACGAAATTAATGAGCAGACCTACAGACATATGTTTCAGTTCCTCCAAAGCCCTATTAAGTCTCCCCTGACCTGCTTTAGATTGCCAAATAAGCAGCTAAATGATACAGTACAGGACTTTAAAAATGACACAGGCAGACACAGAGAATCCAGGCACTCTCTATTCATACATATCGGTCTCTCTGTGGAACTGGGTTTGGATCTCAAAGCAACAGAGTGGTTTCTGGGTCCTTGAGGTTCTTTCTTTCATTCTTCCTCATTTCTAACACCACCCTCCAACTCAAAACAGATGCTTTCTAAAGTCGCATCAGTCACGAGGAGTAGGCAGCCCAGAGGAAGGGTCTCCGGTATCCCGGGGACTTCTCTTCCTAATATCTGCTTGCTGCCTTCCCCTCTGCCAGCACCCTAACTTCTTCACTCACTGCCTGTGCGCTTCTGAAGCAACTGAGATAGATACGGGCTGGGGTTTGTGGCTCAGCTGGTAGGGTGTTTACCTAACATGCATGAAACTCAGGGCTCCAGTACCTCATGGTGGCAGGCATCTGTAATCCTAGGACTCGGGAGGTAGAGGCAGGAAGATCAGGAGTTCAAGGTCATCCTGGGCTATGTAGCAAGCTCATGGCTAACCTATGCTACTTGATAGAATTTTTTTTCATCTCTGTCACAATATTCTACCCCCCAAATCCACTTAACCAAGAAAAAATAAGAAAAGAGATAGATCAGTACCCTCCAAGCTCATGGAATGCTGAAATCATCCTTAGCTTTATGGTCCAATATGGTGCTGTGGGGGAGCTGTATAAGCCAAGAAAGTCAAGTGATTTGCAAATTATACCGCAAGGAGGGATTTCCCAATGCAAGCACCTGTTTCAGGGTGATTATCAATTATTCACAGCCTAACTATGACCCTGCAAGCTGACTTTCCTCCCTCCCCCACCCACTGATCATTCATCACCCACAGACCCATTCCTTTTTGCAACCAAACGAAAGGCCTCGTACTACAGTTGATGAGGATTGCGGCCACCACAGCCAGTGAGATTTTAACGGTGCATTACCAATTTGCAAAAGATGTGCATGCTCAGGATCTCACAATTTGACATCCCTGCTTGCCAAAACTGTTCCCTGGGAAAGTCCTCACCGAGGACTCTCCTCAAAGATCCTGCAAAATGTTAACTTCAGAACTGAGCTTATAAACTGCCCTGAGCCCCCTTCCACACCACTCCCTTCCCCTCCCCCACTGCCTCTCTTTCCAGCTGTCAATTTTTAAAGTGTATATTTTAATTGTCCACAGTTGAGCACATGGGAAGTTGTTTGCAGAGGCATAGGATCCTACGCTGCTCCAGAATCTCTCTGCACCCACGGCAACCATGGCCAGCTCTGGGGACATTTATGGGTTCTAGCTTCCTACCTAAAACTATTTCTAAGGCTATTGTGAGTGACAGAAGACAGGTCCCTCCTTGTAATGCATACTATTTTTAAATAGTCTTTTTGTGATGGGGTCTCCACCCTTAAACAAATGCAGGGCAAATTTCCCCCATGGGTGTCCCGAGGAGAGCTTGGGAAGAAACCGTCGTTATCAAGGCGGTAAGCCCAGACACACACACTTGCTTGTTACCATATTTAAAGGCATGGCCACAAAGAAATAGTTTACAATAGGGGAGTCCTAGTCTGCATTTCCAAGGAATCACATTTTGGGGAGAATTACAGAATAATTACACATATGCTTAGATCGCAAGCATTCAGCGAAGCGGACAGTATTTTGAGGATTTAAGATGTTGGTGTAGTGCTCGTCTCTAAGAAACCAGGATAATTCGGACATTCAAATGCAAAGCCGCACCATTTGGAGAGTGTAATGCGGTCTGTTCTGGTCCCTGTTACAAATTCGGAAAGGCTCCCAGGCTGCAGACCTTAGAGGCGCTTAATACTTAAATCTGTTTCCAATGTAAAGCGCAGAACAAAAGTTCTGGGCATTAATGAAACGGATCCTAACGCACGGGGCGCGGGCGCGTTTCATTAACGGGTCACTTTAGGAGAGTAAAAAATAATGACGAAAGAGCTTTGCCGTGCGCAACTCCAACTCCGTAGTGTCTTTCGGCAAAATATCGTTTAACCAATAACACATTCAACTCCCAGTTTAATACTATTTGGGGTTTTCAAATCCAGCTTGCATTCATTTCATGCCTATGATGCTGTCTATAACCAATTAGTATAAACAAATGCCTTTCCTGGGTTTCAATACGGATTGGTTATTCATGCTTGTTTTAGTTTGGTAGCCAGGAAATGACATGTAATTGGGAGTTATTGTAACTATACTTAAAACGGTGACTGTAAAATTGGAAACATGTTGTTCACTTCTAATCTCGACATTGTTTATTTCCTATGAATGATTTCTGTAAAGATTTAAAAGTATACATCTACCATTTGTACAAACAAATTACAACTTCCACAAATGTAGCCCACCAAAACTCACAAATGACTTCCAATTGAATATTCTGATTTAAAGTCTTTCTATTTAAAGGTTTGCTATTTGAGAATCTTTTCCTCAGTATAAATAAATGTAATTTGTGTTTTCAGTACATTTCAGTGTAAACCTTATCTTCTAAGATCCTGTATTCAAAATAATAAAAACATTGCAACTGTGTCAGCCACCTCCAGGAGCCTAAGTGGCAGATTTGCACAGGGTGTTCATGGTGTTTACACATTTGATTGGTTTTGTGCCTTGGATGTGTTCATTTGAGATGAGAATGTTTCCCATCAGGACCTCCTCAGCTAGCAGCAGCTTGCAAAGTACAGAAGCAGCAGAGATGAAAGGAGAAATTCGTCCCCAGCACAGGGGGCAAGGAGCTCTGAGCCAGCCCTCTCACAATGTGAAAGGTTAATCATGAGATTTAGAATGTGATCTCGCTCTCAAAGGCAGCTCACGTGATCACGGACATTGTAAAGGAAGATGAGAACAGGAACAAACTCCCAACGAGCTTCATATGCGCTGTAAATTTAATGTGGAAAAAGCAAAAAGCGAGAGTAAGCATGGGCTTCAGAGTGAAGGAGCAGGCAGGCAGGCAGGGAACCAGGAACAGTCATTTACAAAGAAAGGGGAACTTTTCCCTCCTAAATATGGATTCCAAGGGACTACTCCCCCAAAGGTCCTTTAGAGTGCATTCCTTCGTTCATGCAGCCGCAGATATTTATTGGAAGCTTAGCTTTCGTGAAATTGTGGGAATACACAGACCCTATGGGAGGAGTCCCAGCTCCCTGGGCACAAACAGAAAATAAGAGTTCAGAAAGGGTGAGAGCCTTGCAGTAAAGGAGATGGCATTTAAACTATGCCTTGAAGAGGGTCAGGAAGAGGCCACGTGTAGGTGGGAAGGGAGCTGAGGTCCCCATGCAAAACCAGGAACACTGCTGCTTAAGTGCCATCCGGCTGCACAGGGCAGCGGGAGAAGGCTCCACCAACGGCTCTGATGGAGTTTGGCCAAATTCTTCCATAGCAAGTGGGAAATTTCGCATGAGAGATTTGAAGCCCTTGAATGCAATGATGCTGCAGAGAAAGTGAACCTGGCAACGGTGTGGTGATGCCTAGAAGAGGAAGAACAGAAGGCTCATCTCCGCAGAGAGAATGTGTTGAAAACAGTCCATGTTCTCAGGCCAGAGAATATAGTTGTCCTGTGTACACAGTTCAATTCCATGATGGCTGCTTCTTGCTGGTCAGAAAAGTAACCAAGAGGTACCACTGAGGACCTCATAGCCCATCAAGGGACAGTGAAAACCCCAGACTAGGCAGCGTTTCTCCAAAGATGGAGGGTCTCTGGGAGGGTTGCATTCTGCAGAACGAGCAGGTAACCAGTCCCAAGGATGCCTGCCAACCCCCCTCTGCATGAGTGTGGATGTATCCAATCCAAGCATGGGATACAAGGCAACAGATTCACCAGCCCTCTGTGCCCAAAAATGATGCCCAGGGCAAAAACTGCTTCCACATTAATGATGGAGAAGAAAATGGGCCTCACCATATCACCAAATACCTTAAGGGGACCCTGGTAATCACTGCATGGGGTTAAGAGTTTGGGGAAAATAATCCCAAAACCAACAATAGACAATCTGACGTGTTTCTTTAGCATTTTGTATTTTTCTAACGTGTTTAAACATATGGTATTGTTTAATTTCTCTCCCAACAACTCCATTATTCTAGTTTTACAGAAATAGTTAACAGAGTTTCAGGTAGTTTGTATAACTTGTCTCAAGTCTCACAGCCCCTTAGTGGAGGGATGAGCACCCAGAACTCTGGTTACTCATTCCTCTTCCAATACACTGGCTGGTCCCTTCTTCCCAGAATCAATAAATATTCACCAAGGGTCTATAGTGTAGAAAGGATGCTTCAAGCCTGAGGGAAACCTCAGATCTTCCTAAGAGCAGTGTGTATGTGTTTGTTTGTTGCTGATTTTGTTTTGTTTTGTTTTCGGTGATAAAGATGAGTCCAGGACCTCGCATATGCTAGGCCACCAGGCATTGAACTGTATCGCAACCCCAGCCCTTTATTTTTTGGGGGAAACAGAGTCTCACTATGCCTTAACTCCCTGTTATCATATCTTCATTTAGAATCTCAGGGGTCATGGTACAAACAACAGAAAACAGCCTTCACAGAAGGTTTAGCCATATGCTCCGTTTGCTCTGAGACTTCTAGTTTTTGCTTTTTGCACCTATATGTTTATGAGAATTACTCTCTCTTACTCTCAAAAAAAAAATCCAGGTTTGGATAATAAATTATATGTATATCCTGATAATAAGCTATAGGGAAAAAGAAAGCTTTCCCATTCTTTTGAATTTAAAAACAATTTAAAAAAAAAAGGAGAAATCAGAAGAAAAACAACAACAACAAAAACCCTCTTAATAATAACTCTTAAATGTGGATATGGAGTAGCCAGGCTGTGGTGGCGCACGCCTTTAATCACAGCACTTGGGAGGCAGAGGTAGGCAGATCTATCTGAGTTCAAAGCCAGCCTGGTATACAGAGAGGGTTCCAGGACAGCCAAGGCTACACAGAGAAACCGTCTCTTAAAAAACAAAACAAAACAAAAAAGATACAAAGTAGGTGGTTGGACCAGAACATAACCTCCAGCTGTTACAGCAAGAGACAGGCCGGGCTGGTACAGCCGTTCACAAACTGAGAGTCAGAAGACGGGAAACAGTGCCAGGCAAGTGGAAGCAGGACAGAGTCTCACTCAGTCGCACAGTCTGGACTGAAACCCATCATCTAGCCCAGGCTGGCTTTGAACTTGTGACAATCCTCCTGTCTCAACCTCTTGCTGGCCTGGAATTATAGTCATGAACCACCATGCCCAACTAGGAGTAACCATTCTTAAATCTGAAAAATATATTACATTATAAAATTAGTGAAAAGAAATAAAGGAGGTCATCATATGACGTGCAAGATCTACCAAAAAAAGTCATTATAAATTCATATTCCACAAGTTTGAGTGTACCTGATTTCCTAAAACAAACCCCACTGGTCCTAAAGGGACAGACAGACCCAGATGCTACAACAGAGGGTAACTTTGATATTCTACTCTCAGCAATAGCTAGATTACCCAGACCATTCTAGATTCTGTCCTATAGTGAAAATTACTCTATTTTATCTTATGCTAGATTTACTGCCTTTAAAAAAATCAAGACAAAAGAAAACATCTTAGACAAGCAAAGATTGAAAAAAGTGGTTGCCAGCATGCAGCCTGTGTTCCCAGAAATATCAAAGGAATTTCTTCAGGCTGAGGAAAGTTCCAGATGGACTAGGTCACATGGAAAGCACTACAATGGTAATGGTTTTCATATTCTACATGAAATACAATATTACTTATACTCATACATAGCAGTATTAGATACTAAAACCCATGCTATAAAGACCAAGGCAACTAATAACAAAAGATATGAGTAATAAATTAATGACCGAGATAAAATGTAACACTAAAAATTTATCCAAAATGGGACGAAAGGAGGAAAAACGAGCAGGTGCAAAGAACAATCAAGGTACAAAGGAGACAAAACACAAGATTGAAGAGCAAATTCAACTCACACTCGTGAAAAATCACTCTGAGAAAACCAGGACGAGGCAGCGGCTCTGCCTGCAGTAACAGCCCCGAGGAGCCTTTTGCCGGAGAAGTACTTCATGCGGGCCCAGCACAAGGCTAGGCGATCTGCTCTCATGCTTGGCTTCCACACAATTCAGGTTGTAGCAAGTGCAAGAAAACCAGGAAAAGACATAACTTAAAAGGAAGTGAAACCCTTCCACAGACACAGAGAAATTCTTAAGAAATTCACCAATTGCCAGGCATTGGTGGCGCACGCCTTTAATCCCAGCACTCGGGAGGCAGAAGCAGGAGGATCTCTGTGAGTTCGAGGCCAGCCTGGGCTACCAAGTGAGCTCCAGGAAAGGCACAAAGCTACACAGAGAAACCCTGTCTCGAAAAACCAAAAAAAAAAAAAAAAAAAAGAAATTCACCAATTTTAAAAAAAAAAGCAATTTAAGAAAATTCTGAGTAGGGTTCAGGGCCAATAGACCAAACTGTCATTTTTATGGCAGAGAACACTCACAAAACTAAATTTATAAAAATATAATTCATGGAACTGTGGAACAGGACTAGAGATGGGTCAACAGTTTGCCGCCAAGCCTAACACCCTGAGTTCTGTCCCAGAACATATGGAAAAATGGAAGGAGAGAACTGACTCCACAAGGCTGCCCTTTGACCTCCACATAGGCACCATGACAAACGCCCACACACACATCATACACACCAACAATCACATCACACACACCAACAATCACATCACACACACCAACAATCAGAATAAATACATATTTTAAAAATTAAAGTATGGGTTGAGTGTGGTGGTGCACATCTTTAATCCCAGCACATGGGAGGCAGATGCAGGTGGATCTCTGTGAGTTCAAAGCCAGCCTGGTCTTCAGAGCGAGTTCTAGGACAGCCAGGGCTCTGTAGAGAGAGCCTATCTCAAAAAACAAAAACAAAAACAAAACCATAAAAAGTGTGTAAAATAATATTAAATACGTGACGATAACGTTAACAAAGTGGGCTCAGAATCAGTACAGTGATTTAGGAAAACACAAACAAATAATAACAACAACAGCAACAACAAACCCCACAGAAATTAAAGAACCAGATGTTCATGTGTGAGAGAGCTCTATATTACTCAAAGGTCTACTGCGCATGACCCACATATTCACAGCAATCCAGATGAAAACCAAAGCTGCCTTGTAAAGTGGAACTGAAAAGCTGATCCTAAAATTTATATAAAAGTGAAAAATCAAAAATAAAACAAACAAAAAACACCGAAACAACTGTAAAAAAGTGGAACCAATGAGAGAGTTTTTGATAGCTGATTTCAAGACTCAAAACCAAACAACTGTAACCAAGACAAAGTCGTGACATTGTAGTGAGGACAGTTGCCAGAGAACGCAAATCTAATGCACACAGTTGGCCTCAGTATTGGTGGGGTGCTGGCTCCAGGGTTCCCCCCTCCACACACACCGAAATCCACAGCTGATGGAGTCCCTTATGCCAATGACATAGTATTTGCATATGACCTACACACATCCTGCTTGAACTCCACAACACCCCAGCTTACTTACAGTATTAATGTAGCAAACCCAGCAACAGCTATGTAAACAGCGTGAAATTGCACAGCTTAGGGAATATATCCAAAGCAAATGTACTTTTGCTTTTTGTTGTTGTTGTTGTTGTTTTAATGTTTTAGTGTTCAGTTGGTTAAGTCCACAGCTTTATAGAGTCTGAAGCTATAAAGAGCTGACTGTGTGTGTGTGTGTGTGTGTGTGTGTGTGTGTGTGTCCAATCCCAAGGCCTTTCGCAAGTACTCCAACACCCTTGGCCCACAAATAGGTCTTCAACATGATACCAGAGCACTAACAATGCAAAAAATTATTAGCACACTGGATTTACTCTGAATTAAAAAACAAAACAAAACAAAAAAGTCACTCATGAACTGATACTGTGGGTGCTAGAGAGATGGCTCAGCAGTCAAGGGCACTGACTGCTCTTGCAGAGGACTCTGATTCCTTTCTAGCACCCACATGGTGACTCACAACCACCTGTAACTCCAGTTCTAGGGGATCTGATGCCCTCTTCTGGCCTCTAAGGACACCAGACACACATGTGGTGCACAGACATACATGCAGGCAAAACACTCATACATATAAAATAATCTGAGAGAGAGGAGAGAGAGAGAGAGAGAGAGAGAGAGAGAGAGAGAGAGAGAGAGAGAGAGAGAGAGAGAGAGAGCAACTTAAAGCTGGGTATAATGACACACACCTTTAATCCCAGCACTTGGGAGGCAGAGACAGGCAAATCTGTGTTCTTGAAACCAGTCTGGTCTACATGGTGAGTTGCAGGCCAGCCAGGGCTACATAGTGAGACCCTGTCTGAACAACAATAACAACAAAAAGACAGCTGCTATACAAAAGAAAATTCAGAAAAGACACACGCAATACTAGGAGGAGATATTCATACCACATATATAACAAAACAAAAAAAAATTGTAAATGATACAACTCAATAACAATAAATGGATCAATAAATTGGTCAAAATATTTAATCTGACAGAACTCTGAGTCCCACAAACAATTAACAGCCGAAAACCATGAAAGTCAGTTAGCATGATTAGTTACCAAGGAAGTACAATAAAAACCAGTCCTAGTTAGGAAGTCCTGGTGGAGTATGAGTGGAGACTCTCGTGTACTGGGAGATACAAACACTTTGGAGAACAATTTGAGAACATCTTATGAACCTGGACATATGCTTTACACGTAACACAACAATTCCACTCTTAGATGTTCACTCAAGAGATAGGAAATTACATGTCATGGAAATCTCTTGTGTGTGAATGCTCACGGCAGCCTTGTGCATAACAGCCTCTAGTCAGAAACAACCTGAATGATGTCACAGACTGTTCTGGCTCCATGTCTATGTCTGTTGCTATGACAAAACACTCTGACAACTGAGCCACACACCCCCCCCAAAAAAAATCCTTAGAGAGGAAAGGGTTTATCTAGCTTACAATTCCAGGTTACAGTCCATCACCGAGAAGTCAAGGCAGGAACTCAAGTAGCTGGCCACACCACAGCCACAATAAAGAGCAGAGAGAGACAAAGGCAACCATGCCGCCTATTTGCTGCTCATCTAGCTTTCTCTAACCCTGTACACTTCAAGACCCTGCCCAGGAAATGGTGCTGCCCACAATGAGCTGTGATTAAGCACCGTAACCAAAGGTTATGAAAGAGTTTATTATGGCTTACTATTCAAGAACAGGAGTCCATAATGGCAGGGTAGGTGTGGCAGTAGGTGGCTGGAGCAGAGAGTTGAGAGATTGTCACTCCCTTCACAATCGTGACCAGGAAGAAAAAAGAGCAAACCGGAAGTGGGTAGAGGATATAAACTCTCAAAGCCCGCCCCCAGGGATGTACTTCCTCCAGCAGGCTGCACCACCTCCCAAACGGCACCAGCAACTGGGTACCAACTGTTCAAATACCTGTGGTGATATTGTGTTCCCCAAAATATTGTGCACCCTAATAAACTTATCTGGGGTCAGAGAACAGAACAGCCACTAGATAGACATAGCGGCCTGAAAATGGTGGCACACACGCCTTTAATCCTAGCATTCCAAAGGCAGAGATCTGTCTGGATCTCTGTGAGTTCGAAGTCAAACTGGAAACACCCAGGCATAGTGACACACACCTTTAATCCCAGGAAGTGATGGCAGGAAGCAGAAAGGTGTTTAAGGCATGAGGACCAGGAACTAGGGCTGGTTAAGTTTTTAGGCTTTTGAGCAGCAGTTCAGCCGAGAGCCATTTGGATGAGGACATAGAGGCTTCCAGTTTGAGGAAACAGGATCAGCTGAGGAATTGGTGAGGATTCGTGCTACAAATACCTGGGTGTATGGGGGACATTTTTTCATCCAAACCATGTAATTCTAGGTTGTGGCAGACTGACTTTTAAAACTAACCATCACACATGGGAGAATGAACAAGGAAAGTGTGGTAGACTCCTACCATGGAGCCATGCTCAACCGTGAAGAAGCTTAGATACATCTCAGAAGTACTAGGGTGAACAGAGTGTAAGATTTTCTTACAAAATACCTCTGGAGCTACAAAACCCAAACCAGGGGCTGGAGACATGGCTCAGTGCTTGGACATAAGCTCAGAGCTGCCGAGTGAGCTCTCCAGCCCCAGACACCTCTGTTTTAAATGACAGTAAAATATACATATTGTGAAGCTTATCATTTTAGTAATTTTCAGCATAAAGTTGGACAACACTAAGTGAATTTTCATTGTCATGTAACCACCACCCTCTCCATGCCTAGAACTTTTTCATCAGTCCAGACGGCTTTGTAACTACTAAAACTGTAACATTCTCAACTCTCTGCGACCCACCCTTCCTGTTTCCCAGTACACACAATTTTCTCTATGAATTTTAATATCCTACTTACTTCATATAATAGTTAGAATATAATGATAGGCTTCCTAAAGTAGTTTTTCCTATATGTCTAATTCATTTCACTTAGAGTAACATCTTCAATTGATATTCTAGCCTGCGTTAGAATCTAACTCATTCTCTTTCTAGTAGCCACCTTTAAACTTTACTCTGTGTGTGTGTGTGTGTGTGTGTGTGTGTGTGTGTGTGTGTTCACTCACTTCAGCTCATGTGTATAGGTCAGAGGACAACTTGCCAGAGTTGGTTCTCTCCCTCCATTGTGGAGGTCCTGAGGATCAAATGCAGGTCGCCAAGCTGGGCAGCAGTGGTCTTCACACACCGAGCCATCCGACTGGCCCCCTCACTCTTTTCCAAGGATGGTTAACATAATCATTTTACGTGGGAAACTGATACACAGAAAAGCAAGGTGTAACCAAATACCTGAGCAGTTTGCCCCAAATCCTACAGCAAGTCAGAAATGATTCAAGAACTTTCCCACATGACAGAGTTCTTTGGACACTCAGGATTTGTAACTCACAGTCACAAGCTTTAAAGGGAAAATTCATTTATTTCATTTTAAAGTCATGTGAGTGGTCTAGAAAACACAAAGAAAACCACTTTATTATGAACACTGCCTGCGTCCCTTTTGATCCTACTCCGATGCTAGCCAGCAGAGAGAGTCTGCACTTTAAGTGCTGGCCCTGTACTATTGATATTGTAACAACTGTCTGTGGAGAGGATTGTGACCTTTTTGTGACCTGCAGGGACCGGGCAAGGAGCTGCGAGGGTGGGTAGGTGCCCGGCCGCGGCAAAGGAAAGCCTCCATGAAGAGGCATGTGTGCGCTGACGTGAGACACGCCATATTTCTGATGAGGTCTTCACGCCTTCCTTGCCTTCAAGTGAAAACTGGAGCCATGAAATTCCTTTTTTGTTAATGTTCAGATATGGTAATGCCAAGCATTCATGACCGTAAGCATGGAGAATTGACGGGATTACAGTCTGTTCAGGGAAATAACATGGCCATGAGAGAAGGGACCTCTGCCTGTGTCCGGGACCCTGGTGGCAGCTTAGTCTAACAGGTGAACGTTTTCTTCCCTTGCTGCTGAAAACACATCCCTTTGCAAGCTGTGCCAAGTAGATGTCTAGAGAACAAGGTCAAAGGAAGGCACAGAGGACATGAATAATTGAGATATTTTTAAGAATGTGTAAGTCACTGAGCACTTCGTTAGTATCATTTCAGACATTTTCTGCTCTCCAAGGAGTGGCCAAACTGAAATCCTATCCTTCCACTTAATGAACAGAAGAATGTCATGCTGTGATGGTGTGAAGATTGGAGATGGTCACATGACAAGTTTCAAGACAATCAGAGCTTCTAAATCTAAGTAACAGGAACCCAGCCTTTCTCATGAATATTTGAGCAGGATGAATCAACAGCTAACTTCTATTTGACCTGAGAATAGAGGGGGAGACCATAAAAGGGAAGCCAGGGCCTGGGGGGAAAGGGAAATGAGAGGGGGTAATGGGGGAAGAAATACAAAATATTGTTCATTCTTTCATAGGAGAAAACCAGATTTAAATGCACACACACGCACACACACACACATACACACACACACACACAGACACACACACACACACACACTCACGCCTCTGACATGACAGCAGAGGCAGTTACTTGAGGGGATAGGATGGGGTATGGTGGGAGGGGTGAAAACAAAGTAGACCGGTATATACAAATGAAATATCATAAAGCTCTTTTAAAAGTAACTTCTTCAGGAACTAATACCAGCTAGAAGTCAGTACTCAAAGCATCTCTCTTACACTCTTGATACAAGAAACTCAGAAAGTGTTGGTGCAACTGACTGCAGAACGGTCAGCTTTCATCCTGAGAACCATCTCCCGGGGTCCAAAGCTCTGCAGTTGAAGCAGTGGTTATGGCGGCTTAGGAAGTAAAAGCCTGGGCAGGTGAGTTGGCTCACTGGGTGAAGAGATTTTAATCCCCAGAACTCGTGTGTCTTAATTGGGGTTTTTATTATAGTGAAAAGACACCAAGACCACAGCAACTCTTATAAGAGAAACATTTAATTGAAAGGCTTGCTTCCAGCTTCAGAGGTTCAGTCCATTATCTTTATGACTGGGAGCATGGCAGCGTGCACAAAGACATGGCACTGGAGCTGAAAGTGCTACATCCTGCAGGCAAAAGGAAGTTGACAGCCTCAGTGGGCGGTGTCCTGAGCATAGGAAACCTCAAAGCCCGCCCCCACAGTGACACACTTCCTCCAACAAGGCCATACCCACTCTAACAAAGCCACACCTCCTAATAGTGCCACTCCCTGTGAGATAGCGGGACCAATTACATTCAAACTACCACATCATGGAAAGGTGGGTGGAGAGAACGAAACCCATGGAGTTGTCCTCTGACCCCCACAGATGCAGTGTGGCACATGCCCTCCCCCACAGTAATCTAAATAAATAGATAAATAAGGTCAAGAGTTTGAGACTTAAGCCTCATTGGCTGACTAGTGCTGCTTGGTGACTGAGTTGCTTGGGCCTGGCCCTGTGCTCAGTTATTTGGTGACTGTGGGTCAGCTGTGGTAAGCTGAGATTTAGGGTGAGTAGGAAGAGAGAGTTTACTTCTGTTCCATTGACTGGATTTCCCTGCATGATTATCCTTCCTGTAATAAAACAACCATATAAGACAATAGCAGAAACACCTCCCAGACAGCAAAAGGAGCCGCTCGGTCCCATTCCATCAGTATCACCTCATTTCTATGTCTCTTTGGCCTTGACCTCCAAACTAATTTATCTGTTCCCCTCCCTTTATTTATCACAAGTTATTTTGAATTAATATTAATAACACTTTAGACACCGTGAAAGAATTTCTCTTATCCAAATATTGGGTAACATTCTTGTACATGGCTTAAGTCTACATTATATTGTAAAACACCATCATTTACTGCTTTTCTTTCAAAAATCAATAACCTTTTAAAGAAATTGAGAAAAAATAGTCATATACTATATATGCCCCCCCCTTTGTTTTACTATTTTAACATCAGCCATTCTGGTGATGTAAAATTACATCTAGTAGATGTAAAATTTTTTTCTGCCACAATTTCCCTCCTGTGAGAAGCAAGGTTGATTCATTCAGCATTCTTTAATGTAGTGCTTGTGATGACAGGTTCTCCTATGAATTGAAGACAAAACTAGTTTCTCAATGAGGCAATGGCCACTGCCAGGCCACATCATTTAAGAAGTAGAAACTATGGTCAGAACTGACCTTCCTCCCCCTTGGTCCCAAGATATTGCAGGGACTGAAGCAAAAGCTGGAGCCAAAACTTGTTCTTCTCTTAGTACCTAAAGGGATCATTTCGTGTTTCAGTTGGCAAGGTTACAGCACCCAGCTATTGAATCAATCACTGGCCTAGATCTTACTGTGAATGTATTTTGGAGCTGTAATTTAAACCCTAGATTCATGTAAAAGCGAAGAGCATTAACCTGGATCGTGTGCTCTGGCCTCATCTAATCAGGATAGTGTCTTAGAGGTCTCCTAGACACATCCTGCCACAGACTGTAGTATTGCCTTCATGGGACTCTATTTTGCTATTGGCGTACAAGCCAATACAAAGTCAGTTCTCTGAAATCAGTGTCTTATTTGAGATGGTGGTCTCACTCTGAAGCTCAAGTTGGCCTGGAACTTCCTAGTCTTCCTGCCTCAGTCTTCCAAGTACTAAGATGGGTGTGTGGCACCGTGTCTACAATCAATCAATCAATAATCAATCAATCAATCAATCAATATCCCTGTGCAGGTGAGTGATGGTTGCTCTGGACTGTATGCCTGATTGGATCTGGAATCAAGTAAGAGACATGCCTCTGTGTGGGTCTGTGAGGGCATTCGCGGGAATGATTTACTGAGGGGGACAGCCCTTCCCAAAGTATGCAGCACCTTCTGGTGCAGCGCAGATATGGAAGTCTGAGGAAAACGCAGAGCTGTTTGCTGATGGGTGCATCTCTTGTGGTGCTGCTGTTGCCGCTGCCCACACCGCCATCCACCAGTGCCGTCAGTCCCCGCCTTTTCAGGTCTCACTCGGGTTGAAGATCAGCAGCTCTGCAAGAATCTCCGAGGCCTTCAGGTCCAGACGGAAACTGCTGAGGCCTCCACCTTTGTGGTCTCAGCAGTTGCTGGGTTCCTACCCCTTCACCGCTTCAGTGGCTATCATTAGATGACCCAGCCCCATGGTGTAGGCCAATGTAATAGATCCCATTTTGTAATATATATTTATTCTATTGGTTCTGTTCCTCTAGAGAACCTGACACACATCAACATGTGTATTTACGTGTGCCCAGGCACATTATGTCTATGTACCTTGCTGGTCTGTTTTCTTAGGAGGGAATGCCCATGTGGAAGGGTGGGGGGGCAGCTGCTACGTCACAGGAACAGGCCGAGCCCTACAATCCATGGTGCAGAGGAAGAGGCTCAAAAGAAGGATTAACAGCAGAGAGGCCTCGTACACTACCCCATCCTAAGTTCACTGCCCCCAGAGTGGGTCATCTGTGCACCAAGACTCCTCCATGCATAGCACTGCCTCTTTGCAGAGCTGATTGGACCTGCCATGATCATCCAGCAGCAAGAAGAGAGGACGCACGCCTTTAATCCCAGCCAGCACTTGGGAGGCAGAGACAGGTGGATCTCTGAGTGCTACGACAGCCAGGGCTGGAACACAGAGAAATGCTGTCTTGAAAAACCAAAAAAGAAAAGAAATAGAAAAATCTGAGATCTGGAAAGGACCCCAAAATGCATCACTATCAGCCTCACTGGATGGTGAGAGCCTGGGAGGCTACAGGGAAAACCCACACAGGGCAGCCCAGAGACAAAGCCACAAGGTAAGTTAGTCCAGGGTACTCAAGAACTCCCACAACGTGTGAGGTCAGGTGATTGTGAGGCTGGGTGATGGGGGCTGAGCAGGCAGAAGCTCCATCTGCCAGTAGCACCCAGCTTCTCTCCGGCCTCTGATTCAATATTATTGCTGAGTGTGGTATGCACCATTTTCCCAGCGCGAGGGAGGTGGAGGCAGCAGGCCCAGGAATTTCAGATCATCCTCTGCTGCATCACTGGACTGTATGAGAGCCCCACACACATACAAGATATATTAACTTAGACCATGCTTCTCCGATTCCCGACTCCTCCTAAAGCATTCCAAGACACTTCCATAGAACTCAGCCTCCTTCCTGTGGCTTGGTGGGCTCTCTGCTGTCTGGACTTTAGCCTTCCTCTCTAACCAAAACTTCCACATTTTCCACAGCACACCACATACCAGGCATATTGGAGAGAGAATATTCTATTCAAAAGGTTAAGCCCGGCCGACATATCAAACAAGCCACTGGATGAAGATATGGAGAGTTAAGCGTTAAGGGAACATCTGAGCTGGAATGAATGTTTGTGAATCTATCAGAAAGCCTTGAGACTAGATGAACTCACCAAGGAAGTGAGCTTGGAAAGAGGATACGGGTGAAAGCAGGGATGGTGCTGATGTAGTACGCAGGAGAAGAGAGGTGCCAATCAGCTTGACTAGGTCTGCCACATACACTTACATCCAAACTCCAAACTGTAAAAGGTCCCTAGGAGAGCAGCCAGTGGCACAGGAAGAAACTCTGACAATCTGGGGGACACAGAAGCCTCTGAAAAGCTAGCTGAAAATATGTTATGCTCTCACAATTTATCTGCTGGAGTTCTGATTCAGTGTGAACACAGACACCAAAACACTTTTCATTTTTTTAAGCATTCCTGCTTTTGCTATCAAATGACCCCATCGCAAGGATCATCTGTGAGAGCCCTTTCTAAATTTATCTTCTAGGGTGGGGCTGGAGAGATGGCCCAGTGGCTAAGAGCACTCACTGGCTGCTCTTCAAAGGACCCAGGTTTGATTCGCAGCATCCACATGGTGGCTCACAACCATCCTTAACTCAAGTTCCAGGAAATGATGCCCTCTTCTGGCCTCTACGGATACTAGGCACACATGTGGTGCACAGATAAACACACAGGTAAAACACACACACACACACACACACACACACACACACACACACACACAAACATAAACATAAATACACAAAATGAATAATAATTTTAAAAAACTCACAGCCACATTAAAAGAAAGGAAGGAAGAGAGGGAGGAAGGGAAGAAGGAAGGAAGGAAAGAAAGAGAGAGAGAGAGAGAGAGAGAGAGAGAGAGAGAGAGAGAGAGAGAGAGAGAAAGAAAGAAAGAAAGAAAGAAAGAAAGAAAGAAAGAAAGAAAGAAAGAAAGAAGGGGAGGAGGGAGGGAGGGAAGGAGGGAGGGAGGGAGGGGGAGGGAGGAAGAAGGAAGAAAGAAAACTTACTTTCTAGGGACCTACTCCCTATATACCTACAGTCTGAGTTTTGTGGGATGGGGAGGATTGAGAATGTGGCTGCTTTGTCACCCAAACTTACTTTTTCGTGGAACTCTTTCCAAAGCAGCCCACACAGTTTTACTTTAGAACCAATAAACTTAGCTTTTGTTTCATTTCAAAAAAAAACAAAAACAAAAACAAAAACCGGTTACCACCATCTCTTGAGCTGGAGTGCTGGAGTGCTTTCACTAACACGTTGGGGGTTTATTTCAGCGCGTTCCTGTGAGTCAGGTTATAAGCCTGGCGGGCGCCTGAGGCACACACTGAGATCACAAGGGGTCCCTCCGGTCTAGACTGGCAGTGAACCTCCGAGCGTCACTCGGCTGCTTCGCCCGGCACGTTTGAGTCAGAGAACCACACCCACCTGTCCTGAAGTGAGCTCTCTCCTCTCCACCCAACTTCCTCCTTGCTTTTGTTTTTCAAATTCTGTATTCAGGAATCCTTTCTAAATTCCCCCAAGTGCTAAAACCCCTCCCTGTCCATTGGCTCAAATCAGGGACACTTTCTGGCCCCTGACTGACGCGTTTCTGAGTGGAGCACCTGATGCTTCCTTGGGGTTAATTAGAAAATCCCCACCAAGAGTTCAGAGGCCAATATCAGCTGTCAGAATCCCACATTCCCCTCTTTCCCTTCTTTCAAGTGCAAAGCGACCTGTGTCTGGAGATGAGCGAGATGAAAGCCTGCGCAGCCGCGCTGGGGGCTTTGACGCGGCCCTATTCACCGCCCACTGCCATGAATACCGCAAGATTCCAAATGAAAGTTTTAATCTCCCCACCGCATTCAGGCAGAAGAGAAAAGGGCTTCCTTTTAACAGTTTCCCCCCTTAAACCCTTTGTGTCACAATGCTCCTGAAAAAAGTGGAGACTTCACTCCGGCCGTCCAGGGCTTTACGCCAAAGAAAGCAATGCACCTCAAACGCTTTGTGCAGACTAAGAAGGGCAGGCGGGTGTGAGGGCAGGCGCCAGGGCAGCGAGGGTGGTGGGCTGCGGGGACCTGAGGCCCGCGGCTCTGCAGTCGCCGAACTCTGGCCTCTTGACCCAAGAGTCTAAAAACACCCGCATGTCATGCGTGGGACCCTGGCTACTTGTCAAGACCAGGGGCCTCTGGTGGCCAGAGACAAGGATGGACTGTAGTGGATGGTTTCCCAGCCTGGGTGTGGATCTGAGACGAATTGGCCCCGGAGGCTCCGAGGTCCAGTTAGGCTTTTGTACACTCAGAAAAAAAAAGGGAAGACGAACAATTTTGACACAGACACTTCCCTCTCCAAGAAGATAAGGGAAATGTCCGTGTTGGTTTCTGGGCGACTCCAGCTCCCTCTATCTGTAGTCCAACCTGACAATGAGTTCAGGCTTCAAGTTCTGTCTACTCCAGCTAGTAATCTCAGTACCTGTAATCTCAGCACTGAGGCAGGAGAATCATCACCTCCTTTGACTCCTGCCTGGGCCATATAGCAGATCTTGTCCCCAAATCACCAAAGTTGGGGCTGGGGGG
>CABHPQ010168509.1:0-15205 GCA_902168405.1 Peromyscus aztecus | reverse complement strand
TGTGTGTGTGTGTGTGTGTGTGTGTGTGTGTGTGTGTGTTTCCTAAACTCCTTAGATCGTGAATGCAGGGTGGTAGAACTTGGTATATGTGGTCTTCCGTCTAGGGCAGGCTTGGGAGATTCTGCAAAGACTTCATCCTGAGGTTTGAGGAAGTGCTGAGGGGAAGCTGGCAGGCTGGGGATGACCTGCTGATCCTCGTTGTGTTTGTCTTAACAAAAGTAATAAGGCAAATAAAATTATCACCTAGATCTGTATCCAGCGACACGCATTTTGAGGTTTTTTGTCTATTTGTTCTTTTCAAAACAGGGTCTGTATCCCAAGCTAGCCTCTAACTTGCTTTTCTCTCTCCTGGGCCTTTTAGTGCTGGGATTAGATGCCCCACGACGACGGACAAACAGTATGAGGTTTTAAAACTAAAATACAAAGCCATGAAGATTCCTCCTTTCATTGGTCACATGTTGAATAAAGAGCAGTTTTGTGTTTCTTTACAAACAAAAATGCTTCTGACTAGCTGGATATGGTGGTGCAGATCTACAATCTAGCCCTCAAGACAGAGAAAGGAAGACTGAAGCTCTTGATCTTTGTCTGGTCTCCATAAGGAGATCTTGAAGTTTCTTTTATCATTTTTAGGATAGAGAATTTTAACTAACTTCTTTCACCAAATACACACACAGAGACACCCAGACACACACACACACACACACACACACTAGCAAGAACAAATTAACATAAAAATAATCCTGATCTGATTTTCTGCATTGACTTTTTTTTTTTCTTTTCTTTTTTGCAAGGGGGGATGTTCAAAATAGGGTTTCTCTGTGTAGCCTTGGCTGTCCTGGAACTCACTCTGTAGACCAGGCTGGCCTGGAACTCACAGAGATCCACCTGCCTCTGCCTCCCGAGTGCTGGGATTAAAGGTGTGTGCCATCACCACTCAGCCTGCATTGACCTTCTAACTGTAAACTCAGCATTAAAAATCAAAACTCTGGCTAGAAAAAAAGACTCAGTGAGCTAAAGCACTTGCTGCCAAGCCTGACGACCTGAGTTCAATCCCTGGGACGCACATGGTGGAAGCTGCCCTCCAGTCTCCACATGCACACCATGGCGACCTTGCCTACCACCCACAACATGAATTAATGAAAAAGTTCTCCACACACTCCAATAAAGGAAACCTAAGTTCTACCACATCGAATGCCCTATAAATAATGTTCTTTCTCCCCTGTGCTGTAGGACAAGTGGGACTGTAGCTTTTCAAAGTTTGTTTTAGACTTTTTTTTTTATGAGTGTGTGCCTGCATGTACATATGGACACCACATGTGTGTGCCTGGTGCCCACAGATGTCAGAAAAGGGCATCGAATCCCCTGGAGCTGGAGTCATAGGCAAATTTGAGCAACCTGGTGTGGGTGCTGGAAACAGAACTCAGCTCCTAAGGTAAAATAATGGGTCTCAGTGTTGCGTTTTCAGCTGTGTATATAAGGTACCTGGGGCATATTTACCCCATCACCTTCTCTTGCACCCCTCTTTCAGGAGAGGCCTTCTATTTCCATGTCCTAATTTTAATCCAGACCCCACAAGACAAAAATGATAGATTTTTAAAGACTAGTTTTTCTCTTTATGGAAAAAAAATGCAGAAGTTATAAAATACCATTCCTAGTCTTTGGAATGGAGAGGGGGACAGTCACTGGGAAATTATAAAAGAATCTTAACCCCTCCACTCAATAATGGACCAAATTTGCATCTTTGTGAAGGAAAATTAGAAAAGCACATTTAAATACCTTGCATATTAGCTTGAGGAACTACCCTTTATGTAAATAAATTCAATATAGCCTTTTGAGGAAATCATTTTTAAGTGTGGTGCTTTCTCCAGAATCTTTAGAGACGAGGATTTTTTAAGAAAACTAATAGTTACTATAAGCTCCCATGAGGCCGAAGTGGGAGAGGCAATTTCTGATACAAGTGTTTATCTTCTAACATTAAAGCCTCCCTTAAAAGTCAGCAGCTTGCTGCATTTGGGAACCCTCTTCACAGTCAGAATGGCATTTCTCACCAAGACATTTCCTTTGTCTTGTTTAAACCCAAGAGAAGGCAGCTCTGTCAGAACACGGGATGTGCTTCGGAAATGGTGACCACTAGTCAGAGGTGACCTTCCCTCTGCGGGAACACTGACCACAGCAGCCACTGCTTCCAGGCAAACCAACCTGAAGCCCAAGTCAGAGCATCTTTCCAGTCGGGCTTCAACTGCCTGAAATCTACAAATCATGTTCAGAACAATGCACACTGCTGCCCCAAAAGCCTTTTGAAGCAAATACTCACCAAAGTCCTAGGGGGGGATAAAAGATTTATTTCTCAATTAAAATGCATTAACAGTAACAGTTCTTCCAGCTTTTGCCCAGCTGGTTCACGTCTTCAGTGGGTTTGAACAAAGAGGCAATCCTAGGTTAAAGATTAGAGAATGAATAGTGGTTCAGAGGGAGCTGGCCCTTCCTGAACTCTGTCTCCTACCCCAGCTCCTGACTCGGCAGCTTCAGAAACAGTTATATCCATGTGTTTCATTGAAAGAATCTAGTTTTCTTTTCCTTTTACATTTATTTGTGTGTGTGTGTGTGTGTGTGTGTGTGTGTGTGTGTGTGTGTGTCTATGGGCATGTGGAGGTCAGAGGATAACTTACACGAGCTGGTTCTCACCTTCCACTGTGTGGTTTCCCGGGATTGAACTCAGGTCCTTAGATTTGGTGGCCAGGGCCACCTCACAGGCCCAGGGACCTAGTTTTCCTATCATAGCTACTCATAGCTATGCACAGCACACCTCCCAGTGTTGGTTTATCTGCACATCCGGTCCTTGTCACCTTCTCAACGGCAATGGGAGAATCCTCCAGTTTCCACTTTACTTTTTGAGGTTTTTTTGTTTGCTTTGGTTTGGGTTTTGTTTTTTGTTTATTTGTTTTAGGAAGTCACAAGAAAGAAAAAGACCAAATACAACCAAATTTAGGGTACAGTTGCAATCACTTACCTAGCAACCACTTCCCAGAAAGCAAGAGTGAGACCTACAGAGAAAAACTGTCTTAGTGGGAGTGTCTATTGCTGTGCAGAGACACCATGACCATGGCAACTCTCCTAAAGGAAAACATTGAATTGGGGGATTGCTTACAGTGTTAGAGGTTCAGTCCATTATCATCATGGCGGGGAGCATGGTGGCTGGGGGTATGGCAGCATGCAGGCAGACATGGTGCTGGAGAATTCTACATCTTGATCCAAATGCAACAGGAAGTAAACTGTGACACTGGGAGTAGCTTGAGCATAGGAGACCTCAAAGCTCCCCCCTCCCCCAGTGACACACTTCCTCCAACAAGGCCACACCTCCTAATATTACCACTCCCTTTGGGGGCCATTTTCTTTCAAACCACCTCAAAAAGAGAGCTACTGTGACACATGAGAAATGGTGTCTAATAGACAACTGATTCCACAGATTGAGTTCAAATGGAGAACAAGGGGAAGTCCCCAAGTAAAGCACCAGAAAAGGGAGTATAGAAATGGATGCATAGTCAGGGACTCTCTTCATAACTTCAGCCCCTGCAGCTTTGCTGATGAGGGGTGGAGGTGGAAAAGTCCCATGGAGGGGAGTCCTGTCATTAAAGTAGGGTTTATATGAAGCACCAGGAAAAGAACACTTTAGTTGTTTGGAGGGGAGCAGCAGGCAGTAGAAATGCACGCCTTTAATCCCAGAACTTGGGAGGCAGAGCAAGGTTGATCTCTGAGTTCAAGACCAGCCTGGTCTATAGAGCAAGTTCCAGGACAGCCAGGGCTGTTACACAGAGAAACCCTGTCTGGAAAAACAAAAACAAACAAACAAAAACAACAAAAAGTGGCAGGCACATCTCAACTGTCCAGAGGAAGTGTATGTAAGGAAGTGACGGTAAACCCCTTGTTCTTGTCCTCTGTCATTGTTTCGTTTATTCCATAGCCTAACACAGATGGAGGAAGCGTCTTTGACTACTCACCTCACCCTCTGCAGGAGTGTCTGCTACAAGTCCAGTCTCCAGCCCAAGGCCGCACCGAACCTAAAGATCTGTGCTGAGTTACACACCACACTCTAGCTACTGTGTTCTAACCCACACGACTCAGAAGACCTGCAAACTGCAAAGCAGGCCATTGGCCAAGAGGGAAAAAAGGACGTTTGCAAACCACTGAGCCCACAAGGGGACCCCAGGTCACTGGGAAATGGGGTATAATGGTAAGATTCTGGATCAGCAGGTAGAGTTTCCAACCAGGATGAAAGCCAAGGTGGGACGCTGTACGAAGTAGGGTTGACTGCCTGCAAAGTGAAGCGAAAATATCCATTCCTGCCAGTTAGGAAGTAGAAAAGCACAGTGCATACAGAGCAACAACTGGGGTTATTTACCGCCCAGGTGGAAAATGGAGAAAATACAGACAAGGTAAAACATAAAAGTCATCCCTAGTCCCATCACATGCCATCCACATTTATATACACCCATGCAGAGGCATCTTAAACAGAAGCAAACATCATTTTCAACTTTGAAGCTAATTTCTTACTTATTTCTTAAGAAGTATTTATTTCTCAATTACCTAAAGAACTCTTTGCAAACATTTTTGCTAATGGTATATGTATAGCATAATTTATTATTATTATTTTGTTTTTTTTTGTTATTGAAACAAAGTCTCTCTATTATGTAGCACTGGCTGTCCTGGAACTCACTATGTAGACAAGGCTAACCTCAAACTCACAGAGATCCACATGCCTCTGTCTCCCAAGTGCTCAGATTAAAGGCATGCAACACCACACCTGGCATCATAATTTATTAAACCAAATCCATATATATATATATATGGAGAGAGAGAGTAATATATGTATATATTACTCTAATTTTATGTATGTATGTGTGTATGTGTGCACATGTACATGTATATACAGTATTTAGGGTTTGTTTTGTTTTGTTTTTCAAGACAGGGTTTCTCTGTGTAACAGTACTGGCTACTCTGGAACTCATTCTGTAGATAAGTCTCTGTGTGTATTTATTTGGGAGCTGGGTGGAAGCCCCCCCCCCCCCCCCCAAAGAGCAAAAAAGTCAAAGAGCAAAAACAACCAACAATATTTTATGTTTGTTTATTTATTTGGAGATACTGAGGAATGAGCCAAGGCATCATGCTTGCTAGGCAATTACTCTATCACTAAGCTACAGCCCTAGCCCAGAAGAATACCTAGTTTCCCCAAAACTTAATTTTATAGGTTGTATGAATTGCCCCCAAATCGTAGCACAAATCAACAAAATAACATGAATGATGGCAAGCGTTCTTTCAACATCCCCTTCCTTCCAAACCTTGCTCATATGCTTTGGCATCTTTACAAGTCATTTAGGTGCTCAAAATGAACAGCTTAACCCTTATTAGGATGAGAATTTCACCAGTGCCCAACCATAAAAATATTTTTAAGGGGATGGAGAGATGGCTCAGTAGTTAAGAGCACTGGCTGCTGTTCCAGAGGACCTGGGTTCAATTCCCAGCACCCACATGGCAGCTTGAAACTGTCTGTAACTCTAGTTCCAGAGGATCTCACACCTTCACATCAATACACATAAAATCAAGTTAAATAAACTATTAATAATAATTGTTAATATTATATGTATGGGTATGTACATGCATCTGTGTGTGGCCACGTGCACATAAGTTCAGGTGCCCACAGGGACCAAAAGAGGGCATCAGATCCCCTGAAAATGGAGTTACAGATGGTTGTGAGCTGTCTGACTCAGGTAGTGAAAACCTACTATCCTGGATCCTCTGCAAGAGCAGTATATGCTCTAACCACTGAGCAATCTACCTAGCCTCCCATTGAAAGTTCTTCTTTTAATCTAAAATCACTCTGTGGGTGGCCTGTGCTGCTGCCTGGGTCCATGGTGACATCTGGGTTATGTCTGGATCTGTGGCCCAGCAGCAGCCTGGGTCTGGGTTAATGTCTGTGGCTCCTGTTACCGCCCAGGGCTGTGCAAATGCCTGAGATTTGGTCAGCCACCCAAGACCATGCTGGTGTCTGATGGCCATCCGGGCCAAACTGATCTGAGTGACCTGCACTGCCATTGGGTTGCAATGATGTCTGTTTCAATGTCCATGGCCTGTGTTACCACAGGGGGCCATAGGAACCATTGTTGAATCTGAGGGCCCATGCTGAGCAGGCCCCACCCTTCACTGGTCCTGGGAGAGCTAGCCTTGCCCCCTCCCCAGACACTGCAGCAGCGGAGCAGCTCCTGTTCCTCATGGAGAACTGCCCACCCCATGCACACACTAGGGAGAGATGGACTCACCTCTCATCACAGGGGGTGGGATGGTGGAGAGCAGGCTCAGATGGCATGGGCAAGTAGGAGAGCTGGTTCCACCCCTCTCCTGAGGAGGGGTGGTCCCAGAGTCCCAGACAGACCAGCTCAGCCACCGCCCAGGCCCATATCCTGGGCCTTGGGTTGGCCCACCCTAACATCTGCCCAATCTATGACCTGCTAGAGTGTGTGAAGGGACTGGTCCTGCTGAAGGATAGCTGCAGGATCTCCAAGACAACAAGATACCCAAGAGGAGTTTTGGTGAGGGTCCAGTGATGACGGTGTGCCAGAGGCCTTGAACCAGACCAATGACTCATTGCAGTGAACATCTGGCTGACTGGATAAAAGGGTACACTGCATGACACATTGCAGCTCCCAGTGCCACTAGGACGAACGAAGAAGTGCTGGGGAGGCAGCAAAGGGTGACGGAGGTGGGGGTTTTATTTTGTTTCTTTTGTTTTTAATTTTGGGGGCATTTCTTTGTCGGGGGAGGCTGCAGACTGCGAGGTGGATATGGAGGGACTGGGAGGTGAGAGGGATTAGGGTACATGTTGTGAAATTCCCAAAGAATCAATAAAGAATTACGTTGTAGAATAAATAAATAAATAAATTAAATCACCCCGAATTGGAGAGAAAACAGTGATTGTCTAGAGTCTAATGCAGTGATATCTGAAATCACTTCCTGGGAGCTGGAAACATCTGTCTATTGCTCTGTCTGTCTATTATATATCTATCTGTCTGTCTGTCTATTTTTCAATCTTCTATTTGTTATCTCTACTATTTCTCATCATCCTGTCATCTCCATTATCTATCTGTCATTGTCATCTATTGCCATCTCTGTAATCTGTCATCTCTGTCTTCCATCTACCAAGGAAGAAAGACCTGTAATTTGTCTACAATGTATTCCTCTTGTGCAAATATGGCTTAGCTGGAAGAGGATACATCAGCGGCAAGATGAGCAAGTGTACATTTTAGAAAGAGTTTCCAGATTCCTCTGGCGAAAAGGCCTGATTTGAATGTCATTAACATAGCTGGCCTTCCAGGTCCTCTAAAATGGCCTTTCATTTCCATGTGAATATTGAAATTGTCCCGCATGGCCTCCATCTCAGCTAATTTATATGCTCTCCAATGGAGGTCATATCGATATGAGGCCTTGTCCCTGTCAGCTTTGTGGGTCCCTTAACCTGAGAACCCTGGGGCCCATTGAGAGCTATTCATACTTGGCAGATTGATTTCTTCCGTCATTTTGTCACAGTAACTGACAATTCACTGCCATCCAAGTGTATCTGGGCGCACAATGCCTACATAAATACCGCTGGCAATTCTGCGCATATCCCTTTGTAGAAATGGTAGCTTCACTTACTTCTGCCACTTGACTTTCTATAGCTATGTGCCAGAAGATCATTTCCACCGCAGCCATACAGCTGACAGACCCAGCGGGACTGGTCTCCAAGAAGCACAGAGTTCAGGACCCCCACGAGCGCAGAAGGAGATGAATCAAAACTTCAAACAGGTTCATCTGCGGGAAGCGGCAAAGATCCCGAGGGCAGCCAGGTGCAGCCCGACTCCTAACGCCCACTCCCAGGCGGTGTAGGCCTAGAAATAAAAGCCTGTCTACTCTAAAGCGTAATAATTACACAAGGACAAAAGTCACTGGCGCTCCTTAGTCACACCAGCCAGTCTGAAAGGTGCACAGGGCACTGCAGCAGGTGGGAACGTCCCCGTGCCAAAACTTCCGGTGGCCATTGCTCTACTGAGGACGTCCCTGGTGCCCTCCCGTTGTTGGTGGAGCCAGTCCTGCACGGGCAGTCAGCCACGGCTGGTGGGCACGGTGGAGGAGCCAAGGTGTCGGCCATGGGCACTGCTGGATTTGGTACCTGGCATTATCGGTTTGCCTAAGTTCTTCAATGTTTTCAGCTCAGTTTCAGCGTATAAAACTAGGCTGTAAAGATACTGGCATTGTGGGGTTGATTTAGGATTAAATGAGACCGCACACCCAGTCTTCCTGTGTGCATTTTTACCTAGGCCTCAAAATGGGGCTGGGAAGTGAAAGGTTTGGGAGGGAAAGGGTCTGTGTGCATCTGCCCTGGATGTGTCCAGTTATGAAAGAGTTCCTTCCATGTGAGACTCAGCTCTGCAGGTGAGCCTGGGAAAGACAGGATGGCTCTCTGAGAAAACAGCTCTTGGTAGCTGAAGGAGACAAAGCTTGGCAAGCCCAGCAGAATGGGGCCATCGCAGGCTGGCAACAGTGCGGGTGAGGGCCAGAGAGGGAGACATTGGCAGTGCGCTCATTGTTACTGGAGTGCCACATGGAAGAAGAACAGAGAGAAGATGCTACTGAGTAGCAGCCGGACTCAGTTGCCTAGAGCCATGTGACGGCAGTCTCAGGAGCCTGTGAGGCAACCCTGCCTCATTGAACATCTTCTGTGGTGCAGTGCCATGGTCAGGCCCGTCACTGGCTTATCTCGCTCAGGCGAGGGTTAGGCCAGTAAAACCAAGGTCTCTCTCTAGTTCATGACCATCAAGGCTGATGTCGACCGGGAGTTGATTTTTGACATGGTCCTTTGTGATGGCCTCTTTGTCCTCAGCACTCTCGGTCTCTCAATGCCTGTGAATGGCTTCTGCCAGAGCCTGTGTGTGGAACCCTCAAGGACTTGAGGGCGCTCCACCTCGACAAATTCAACCGCTATGCTTCCCGCCTCACGGAGCACATGACAAGCTGAGAGAGCCTGAGCTCTAAGAGGAGCTCCCAAGCCCCTAGACTCAAGTTAATAGGAACACCCCCTACTTCTGAGCCCTCCAGAGAGGAGTCGGGGTGTAAGGAAGACAAATCACAGATATCCAGCTGCTTGGTGCTTACTACTTACCTACTCTGTGGCCTTGGGGAAATAGCTTGGCCTCTGTGAACTTCAGGACTGTCATTTGAAAAGTGGGAGTGACTAATGATACCTGCCCTGGTCCCACGAGAGTGTGTGATCAGCTGTCTACTGCTGTGTAAAAGTTGCTCCAGAACACTGTGTCTAGAGGCCATGGTAGCATTTATGTTGCTCTGGAATCTGTAGCCTGAACTGGGCTTCCACTGACAGCTTACCTCAACTGCACTTGGTATCAGTTGGAGCTGTTGAAAGGTTGTGGAAGGCTGTGGGGTGGTGGCACACACCTCTAATCCCAGCACTCAGGAGGCAGAGGCAGGCAGATCTCTGTGAGTCCAATGCTAGCCTGGCCAACATAGTGAGTCCTAGGCCAGGCACAGCTATGTAGTGAGACTCCATCTCAAACAAACAAACAAACAAACAAACAAACAAATAAGAAAGGCAGACAGTGGAAGAATCTTGAATAGCTTATCCCTTCCCATGGTCTGATATCAGGTGCTGGCTTTTGAATGAGTGTCAGTGCTTTTTTACAACCTGGTGATGGGATAAAGACAACAGATTGCTTGGGCTCAGGAGAGCACCAAGCTGAAGTTTATTATCCTCTTCAGAGAGGATGCTGGTGAAGTCGAGTCTTACTATGCAGCCCAAGTTGGCCTGGAACTCACAATCCTCCTATATGCCCTTCCCAAGGGCTGGATGGCCAGTATTGTCACCATGCCTGGGCCCATGTTTTACGATTTCAGAGGCTAGGATGTAAGAATAATAATAGTATGGGAAGGAAGATCAACCCCCCCACACACATACCAAAAGAAAGAATGTATGAAAACATTATAATTAAGCTCATTGCTTTGTATGCTAATTAAAAAACAAACAAGAAAGAAGGACATAGCACAAGGCTGGTACCACACTGAGTTAGCCCAGCATGATAGAAACAGAGGCAGGAGAAGGGGCGGTCCAAGTCAGCCTGGCCTACCTAGGAAAACCATGCTTCAAAAACAACAAAAAGAAAAAGAAGAAAGAAAAGGAGGAGGGGAGGAGAGAAAGAGGAAGACAGTAGAAGAGGTGGGAGGAGAAGAAAGGGGAGGAGATAAAAAAGAAGCGGAGAAAGGGGACGAGGAGGGGGAGATCATAAAACACCATTTCCGCCATCTTCCCCTTGGGTAGAGCAGTCACCAACGTTACAGACTCAAGGGGAGGGGTCAGAGAGCTGCACCTCTCCACAGCAGAGTATCAAGCGATGTAAGGGCGAGACTGTGGCTGGGATGTACACACACCAGCGGGGTCATCTCTGGAAAATACAGTCTGCTAGCCTGTGTACAGAAAGCACCTTTGACAAGCAGAGAGCATCACAGGAGACCTGGGAGGCCTCCACTGAGTGCTGCTTTAGGGGCTCATCGAGCAATATTCCTTCTGAGCACTTTACCGAGGATATATCAATGCTAGGAAACGCAGGCACTGTCTAGGGCATCCTCCATCATAGCACCTCGCTTTACCCATACAATAACCATGAGAGACAGGCTCATGGTGCCTCTTTTCAGTGCTGAGCTTGGGACATTTAAATGACAGCTTTCTTCTTCCATTCACTAATTATCAGACATCACTTACAGTCCGTCAATGTGCTCAAAGGGAAAAACAGAGTAATCGAAGTGGATATTTTGAAAAGCTTCTTTCCTGGCTTCTCTCAGGTTCCTTTCTGGTTTTCTGACCTCCACCCACACTCATACATATTTGTGTAAATACACAAAATGAAAATTAGAAGCTATGGGCTGGCAACATGACCCAGTAAGCCTGACAATCTGAGTCCAACGCCTGGAATCCACGTGGTGGGAGAAGAGAACTACTGAGTTGTCTTCCCACCTTCACATGGGTATACGGGTCCACACCAACACCCACATAAAACAGAGATATGAAATTAAGTATTTTTTAAAATTAGAAGCTAGGATCGGCACATGAATGTGTGGTATTCAACAGAAAGGATTTTCAAAGATTTGTCTTATCTTATGGGTATAGGGTTTCTGCCTGCATATATGCATGTGTACTGTGTGCATGCCTGGTGTCTGTGGAGGGCAGGAGGTCATCTGATTCCCTAGAACCACAGTTACAGATGTTTGTGAGCCATCAAATGGGTCCTCAACAAGAGCAGCCAGTTTTGGTTTTTCTGCTTGTTTGTTTTGGGGTTTTTGTTTGGTTGGTTTTGGTTTTGATTTGCCAAGACAGGGTTTCTCTGTGTAGCTCTGACTGTCCTGGAACTTGCTCTGTAGACCAGGCTGGCCTTGAACTCAAGAGAGATCCATCTGCCTCTGCTTCCCAAATGCTGGGATTAAAAGTTTGAGTCACCACTGCTGAGCACAGCTAGTATTCTTAATCAATGTGCAAAGCCATCTCTCCAGCTCCAAAAGGATTATTTTTATATGATTACCAAAGTAGAGTGAAATAGGGGTTTTAGAAACAGGAGAGAATGTCTGTCAAGGGGGCTGGTCTGTGCAAGGCCCTGTGATGAAGGTGGAGGGGTAGAGTGAGTAGACAGAGGAACAAGGGCCGTGGAGATGTGACTAGAAACACAGATGTCACATAAACCATGAAGAGCCCAGCCAATCACCAGCCAGAAGCTGCAGGGTGAGGCCCTGAGCCCCCATGGGCTGTACCAATCCAGGACAAGTGGCTGGATCTTGCTGAGCCAAGAACTCCATCTTCCCTTCTAAAGCACAGGTTTGCTGAGTCACGTGCCCTGTGCTCCCCCTACCCGCCCTGCCCCAAGCCCTTCCCGCCCCGTCCAGTCCAGTCCAGGCCAGGCCAGTCCAGGCCAGTCCCGTGTCCGAGTCCCCTGCAACTGCTCAGCACACAGGCTCTTGTCCAGCCCCCGTAATAAATCTCCCTGCAGTGTGCAACCTAGGCAGATGCTCAGATACACAGTCAGTCCTTCATAGCCTGATGGCAACCATACCCGGCTTCTCTGTCAATTCCCTTCTAGCAAAACCAGAACATCAGGCCCAGGCTCTGACCTAAGGACTAGGAGGTGCCCAGAGTCTGCCCAGAGCCTGAGTGTGAAGAGTGAGAAAGCAGACCCTCCCACCTACTGCCCCTTGCCTACTCCCCCCCCAATCATTAGCAATAAACAAGGGCTGAGTTTTACCCTCTTAGGGCTCCCCAGTAGCTGCCCTTGTCTCCCAAGGGCTTCTCTCCAGGAGTTTGGGAGAAAACATCCTGTGTTGTCTGCCAGCAGCTGTTTAGGTTCCTGACATCTTGGAAGCCAACACTTAGTCACTCACTCTTTAGTCAAATATTGATGACTGGGTTCTCACACACACACACACACACACAGGGAAAAAAATGGTTCCTTAGAAACAGGCATTGCAGCCTGCAGCCAGACCTCCCTAAACATTCCCAACCTCTGCTGATCTTGGGAGCTAAGCAGGGTGGAGCCTGGTGAGTGCTTGGATGGCAGAGACCATCACTGTCTATCCCTCAGGTCTGCCTCTCACTGCACTTCTCAATGTTCAGATCTGATTTATTGAGTCCGCGGGGCTCAGAACCATAGTTAAACCACAATTGCTCCACACATCTTGCTCGTGCTTATCCACATCAACAGTCGAACCCAGCTCACTGGACAAGACTAGAAACTGCTCACCAAAGCCAGGTAACTTCACCTCAAGAGATTGCCTGGCCTTTTGTTTATAGACAGTCATTTATCATCCAACAAGACGATGACCGTTTCCATCTCACTGATGAGTCATACCTGTGATTCCATACTCAGGAGGAATATAACCTCAGCTATACATTTCTCATCCCGGACAAAGTTTACGGTGAGGATTCCCACCGAGGAACTCTTCAACACAGCCCCTGGGATGAGAGAAAGCACTCGGGACACTCATACTTGGACTCTCCTCAGAAAAACAGCCTTTGCCGATTGTCATCCTGGAGGGAGTCCAGTAAATGAAACATTTGATTGACATCCATTGAGCACATGATGTTGCTATTTCTTCATAGCAGGAAGATTTCACAATAAATGCTGGAATTAGTTAGAAGTCATTTGAAAATGGGATTTCCCCTGCCGTCATATTACCATCCGGAACCTGGTAGAAACAGAAGCATTCCGAGCCAGCGTGATGACTTCATTTGAGGGCCTCTGTGTTTTCTTACAGCAACACACAATGAGGGAAGGAGAGGATGATAACTGCGGGACTGCAGAGATGGCTCAGTGGTTAAGAGCACTTGCTGCCCGAGCAAAGGACCCAAATTCGGTTCCAGTCAGGAGATGTACAGCCAACTGTAACTCCAGCTCCAGGGGAAGTCAACACCCTCTTCTGCTCTGAGGACAACTGCAGTCATGTATACATACCTATGCATGGACACACATGCATACACATAATTAAAAATTAAAAGTAATGGGGCTGGAGAGATGACTTGGTGGTTAAGAACACTGGCTGCTCTTCCAGAGGGACCTGGGGTCCATTCCTAGCACCCACATGGTGGCTCACAGCTGTCTGTAACTACAGTTCCCAAGGATCTGATGCCCTCGTCTGGCTTTCACAGGTACCAGGCACACACATGGTACCCAGACATACATGAAGGCAAAATGCCCGTACACATAAAATAAATAAATAAATTTGTGAAATTAAAAATAAATAAAAGCTTTTTTAAAAAAAGTAATAAGAATGAGTATGAAGAACCAAAGAACACCTACAGATATGAAAGGAAAACTTTCTTTGTGGGAAAAAGTCAGAAATCATCAAAGTAAGCTTCTCCAGAAGTATTTATAAATATACTTAAAATTTATTTTCTATAACTGAATGTTTCTCAGAAAAAAATAGCATATCAAAAACATGAATGAAATTTGAAAGTAAACGGATGGAATTGGAAAAAAAAAACTGAGTGAGGAATCTGGGGCAGACAGACAGACAGATAAGTCTTCCACATTGTCCCTCGTTATGTGCATCCTGGTTTGGACTCTTTTTGTTGTTGTTGTTGAACTTTGAGTTCCCATAGAAGCTAATGTAGGTTACACAAAAGCACAGATTGGGAATGACGAGGGTGTTTAAGGTTTAAGCAAGGAGGGGATGCAGAGTTGAGAGGGTAGAGAGAGAGTTAACCAAAATGAAGGGGCTATGAAAACACCATGTGGGAACTAACATCGTATAGCCAAATTAAAATATATAATATATATTTTAATAAAGTGAGATAGCCCACATAGCTAACAAAAGCTGCTCCCAGAAGTCATGGGTTATTAAAGAAACACCCCAGTGCCGGGGGTGAGATACCTCCTTAGGAGTTGTTGGCCTCTGAGGCCTCCAAAAGTACAAGCTTTGCCATTTCTTTTGGGTGCTCACCAGAGCACCCAAAAGAGATCAGACCCTGACACTGACATCATGGATAACACAATACTGAGAAATCAAACCAGAACTGGGCTGGAAGCTTCCTCCCTGGTGGGTAGCTCACACAGTGATAGACTTCTGGGGGAGAAAGGCATCATCAGTGGTCTTAACCAGATTCGAACCCTACACACTACAATGACAACCTGCCAGGTAAGATGATCTCATTTGTGCAATCGTGGCATCACAGTTATGGAGGTAACCACCTGATCTCTCATCGGATTTGAGGGCTACTCCACAGGACGGAATCCATGTAAACCCAGTCAAAAAACCATGGTGGGTGTCGTAATTACTTTCCTACTGCTGTAATAAGACCATAACCAAGGCAAGAGTTTATTTGGGATTTACAGTTTCAGAGGGTGAGTCCATGACCATCATGGTGGGGATCATGGCAGCAGGCAGCTAGGTATGGTATGGTGCAGGAGTAGCAGCTGAGAGTTCACATCTTGAGACATAACCACAAGGCAGAAAGAGACACTGAGAATCACAGGAGTCTTCTGAAACCTCAAAGCCCACTCCCAGTGACCCATCCCCTCCAACAAGGCCACACCTCCTAATCCTTTCCAAACTGTTCCACCAACCAGGGATCGAGCATTCAAATATGTGGGTTTATGGGAGCCATTCTCATTTGAACCACCAC
>CABHPQ010168508.1:0-32251 GCA_902168405.1 Peromyscus aztecus | reverse complement strand
AGAGAGAGAGAGAGAGAGAGAGAGAGAGAGAGAGAGAGAGAGAGAGACACCTTCCCCCCAAGGTCATGCTATGTTGCCCGAGATGGTCTTGAGCGCCGTTCATCTGCTTCTGGTTGACAAGGACTAGGGTTACAGGAGGGCATCACTGTACCCTGCTTGATTTTTGTCATGTTCAGCTAAGCTTCTGCAGTGTTCACAGATCTGCAGCTTCTAGGATTTAAAATTAAGAGAAGGAACAGGAAGAAAAATTAAAATTATTGATCCGTATTTCTTAGATTCTTATTTCTACTACTCGCTTTTCTCAAATGCAGTATGTCATCTGTGCTGGAATTAAGTATTTATTAATGCTCAAGAAACTAGGCAGTCATGTGACCATGGCTTATTATAGCTCACTCCTAAATTTAGAAGTGTTCCCAGATTGAAAAATGGTAAAAGGATTAGAGAACAAATGCACAGTTTTTAGTTTATTCCTTATTTTGGGTTTAATTTTTAAAGCTAGATTTCATCATTCTAATCATATTATATCAATCCTTTAAAATAATGTGTTAGAATTTGAGACCCTTAGACTTTGTCTAAATTATACTTCTCTTGTTTGTTCACTTAGTATTATTCCTAGAAATTATATAAAGTCAAGTTTTTTATTACTGAGGCATTTCCTGTTTTTGAATTATCTGTATACATTGCTTCTCACTTCTTTCCATCTGCCAATCTTTTGATTATTTTATTTCTTAGTTTCACTTGTTAATAAAAAAGGGAAATTATGGTAAAAATGAAATCTGTTTATTAGTGAATGCAATTTGGCAAGAGAGAAGATACAAATATTTCTAAAATAAAATCTTTGGACTAATGGGTTTTATTTATGCTTGCTCTTTTTGCAGTTTAAACTATAATTAAATGAAAAGGTTTTAGTTTCTTTTTGGCAAACCAAAAGCAACACTGTGATAGTTTCCTTCGATGCCCTAATGCGTATGTCTCACCAAGGTGGACTGTTTAATATGCAAACACCTGAAGCAAACCTCAGAATTTCTCTGCTGTTATACAAAGGCTTTCCTGGCTAGACTTCAAACTAAATGTCCCACCAGCCTCCTTCCTCACTTATGGGTTACTCATGGAGGGAGGAGTAATAGTGGACAGCATTACACCCATCTTTTTTTTTTCTTCTTTCAGGGTAATGGTGATAATGTGGCACTCTAGTGAGGTTTATTATAGGTGAGATGAACTTTCTTTCTCTCCTTGTACTGCTGGTGTTTCCACAACTTAGAGAAACAAAATGTAGCTTCTCTTTACAGAACAATAAAAACCAGGAGATTTCCCCATTCAGTACAAACCAAAACAGCAAGAACTTCTCATGTAGGTTGGATTACTATTTAATTTAGTGAACCATTGCAGATCGCTATGACTGAGACATGGATAAGACACCGTGGAGACTTTAGGATGGATTGAATGCATTCTTCTCTGGTTTCTGAAAACATTGTTCAACATGATGGAAAATGATAAAGTGATGAGTTCTGGAAGCACATGTGAGAAAACCCTTGGGAGCATAGGACCTGTCTGACTGTGTCCAGATGAGGGAATCATGGAGACTTTGGATAGAGAAAAAGTCCTAAGTGAGGTGTGGAAGATGGAGAAGACAAAGTCTACTTAAGAATTCAGTAGTGAAAGGCTAGAGAGATGGCTCAGCAGTTAAAAGTACTGACTGCTCTTCAGGAGGACCTGGATTCAGTTCCCAACACCCACTTTGTGACTCACAACCACTGTGACTCCTGTTCCAAGGGATCAGATACTCCCCCTGGCCTCCATGGGCACAGCACATACCCCTACATATAAACATATATTTAAGAATAAAAAAAGAAAAAGAAACGTTGATGCTTGGAAAACAGAATGTGTCAGGAGACAAAAAACAGGGTAATATTAGAAAGGCTTGGAAACTTCCATACTCTCACTTACAATTAACAAGGTCCTGGGTTCTAGTCTAATACTAAATGGGACTCTGGAGCCGGGCAGTGGTGGCGTATGCCTTTAATCCCAGCACTCAGGAGGCAGAGACAGGCGGATCTCTGTGAGTTCCAGGCCAGCCTGAATTACAGAGTGAGTTCCAGGAAAGGCGCAAAGCTACACAGAAAAACCCTGTCTCAAAAAAAAAAAAAAAAAAAAAAGGACTCTGATCAATAGAGATAACTGTGACTAAGCTGAAATGACTTTCAGTATATACTCTAAGAAATGGTGTGTTTTCCTATACAACTTACATTTTCTACTTAATATATTTAGGCTCTATTTCCAGCCAGTACACACTATTTCATTCTTTTTAATATCTTTACCATTATGCTGTATGGACAAATCATACCCACCATGACTAGCTCTTTATGTACTTGTAGTTATTGTTAGGGTTTTGCTACTGTGAAAACAATACTTTGTCTATCCACATTTTCTTGTATTAGCTATCAATAGGACAAGTTTCTGAAGGTGTAATTTCTGGTCTGTAAGCTGTACACATTGGCAGTTACTCTGTAAGTACATGAAGACTTGCTTCTACATTTTCTTACCAGCTCCAGTTATGTCAGTCTTGACATAATTAAAATCTTTATAGTATTGATAAATTTAGAAATTGGCATCTAAAATTGGGAGGTATCTACTAACTAGGGAACATATAACTGGGAATTTGTAATCCTGGGATGGGCTAACATAAGGAAAAACATGAAGGAATAATGTGAGATGCCTTTCTAGACTGTTAATTTTTCTGAAGAATTTGGGAGGAGTGGGGCCGGGGAGATGACTCAGCAGTTAAGAGCACCTGTTGCTCTTTCTTGTAGAGGACCCAGGTTCAGTCCCCAGTAGCCACATGGCAGCTCACAACTGTCTGTAACTCCAGTTCCAGGGGATCCGATGACCTCTTCTAGCTTCTGTACTTATCAGGCATGCTCCCATACACATAAAAAAAAAAATCTGGGAAGAGTGCATATTATTTTCAGTTTAAAACAAACTAAAATTTGAAGGTAGAATATAGGAGCAATGTAATTTTTATTAATAACTGAGCATTTATTAGTATTGTTCGTGTATGAAAACATTTTGCATATTGGAACTTAATATACAAATGCTTAACTGGGCATGGTGGTGCATACCTTTAATCCCAGCACTCAGGAGGCAGAGGCAGGTGGATCTCTGTGAGTTTGAGGCCAGCCTGGTCTACAGAGTGAGTTCCAGGACAAACAACTACAGAGTAAGACCCTGTCTCAAAAACCCAAAAGACAAAACCAATCCAAAACCAAAAATCCCAAATGCTATTATTATATTATCTAACAACCTATTAGAAATATAAAAATCTCTTTTCACTGTTTAGTCATGCTATCAGTATATAAGAAAAAGGAATGGCAAATCATTTATTCAAATTTTTTGATAGGATTGTAATAAACTAATCAAAAGGCATCATTGTAGTTGGAAGTTTTCCTGTGATCCAGCAGGTCCATAACCACTCAACACCCAAGTAAACACACAGAGGTTTATATTAATTAAAACTGCTCAGCTGTTAGCTCAAGCTTACTACTGACTAGCTCTTACACTTAAACTCAGCTCATTTCTGTTAATCTATATGTCACCACGTGTTCTGTGGCTTTACCTGTGTGCCATTATGTACTGCTCCCTGCTTATTATTATTATTCTCATTATCTGCTTATCCCACCTATACTTCCTGCCTGGCTTCTGGCCAACCAGTGTTTTATTTATCAACCAATCATAGCAACACATATTCACAGCATACAGAACATCCCACAGCACATCATATAATTGACTCATCTCTGTTCTTTCAGTTTGTAAGCAATCTGTTACATTGCCATAAATAATATAATTATAACTTATTAATTACATATTTTGTTTTTATTTTTTATTTTGTGAGACAGTTTTTTTTTTCTGCATAGCCCAGGCTAGCCTTGATCTTAGAGTTCTCTTGCCTTGGCCTTTTGAATGCTAGGTTTATAGGCTTGCATCTCTACACTCCCTCACATTTTGCTTTTAATGAAAGTGTTACTTTTTAACCTTTAAAATAGCAGTTATTTTCTGTTACTACATACTGTATTATTTCCTAAGTGGCTGATGAACAGAGATGAATTCATTTCGAAGATACATTAAACAGGAAAGAGGCACTAGTAAAATGATCGTGAATTTTTTGTTTGTCATTCCCAGTGAAGACAGGATTCTAAAGACTTGGGAAATTTTTCACAGTATTACTGTTTCAGAATGCACTGGTATGCAGCTATGAAACAAGTATGAACCTACTCTATGGAAGCTAGGGTAAGACCCTGGTTTTCTGTTCACTGAACTTCTCCCTCTGTTTTCACAATGACTCCTTATATTGGTCCACCTACATGTGTACTACGGGGAATACAGTACAGAACCATATTCTTCAGGTGCCTGCCTTAGAAGACACCAGATGAAAACCTCTGTACTGCCTAATGCATCAGTCCATGTTCTGTTTTATCCTAGGAAGGTAGTAAGGTCTGGATTTAATGTACAAAATTCAAAAGATGCAAGGTTTTACTTTCCAGGTTGTTTGCTGAAGAGTACAGAACTTCACTTTCAGTTGTCTGTTTACATATATCTATTGCTTTATATGAGCTGGGTAAGCATAATAGTAAATTCAGCTACCTCTGTGGCTTGTGAAAAATCCCCTTGTGATTCATGAATGCTTTGTCTATGAAAAAAAATTGGAAATAGGGTCTTAAGTAGCCCACGTTGGCCTTAAGCTTGGTATGTAGCCAAAGCTGGCCTGAACTCCTAATCCTTCTGCCTCTACCTCCCAAGTGCTGGGATTATGGGTATGTGTCATCATGCCTGGCTTCTATGGATGAAAAAAATGTGGCTTCGAAGAAATTTTACACTTGCTAGAAGCTTTGGGCTCTGCTTCTGACTTTTCGGTTTTCCTGAACCAAAATATTCATTCTGACAGAAGAGATAAATAGTAATTCTAAGATGTTCTGTTTTAAATAGTCAGTTTTTATAATACCATTCTTTTATAATCATGCTGTTGATTAGATCTGTCCACTAAGGATGACATGTGACAAATGACTAGTGCTACTAATGCTAGTTTTATTTATTAAATATTACTTTTGAGGGGCTGTGGAGATGGCTCAGTGGTTAAGAGTTTTGGCTGTTCTTCCAGAGGAATGGAGCCCTCCTTAGCATCAAATCAGGTTACTCATAAACACTTGTAAACACTTGTGACTCCAGCTCCAGGGACACCTTCTTCTGGCTTTTGTAGGCATCTACATATGTGGCAGGCATGCGCATGCATGAACACACACAGGCATGTGTGTAGGCACACACACACAAATTTTTGATGCTCAAATCTTTGAAGTATAAGCCTAGATACAAAAAGATAGAAACTTAACAGAGATTTAATATTCTTATTTTTGTTGATATTTACAAATTACTTATTACTTATTGTAGTAGTTGTTAACAGTAGGGCTCTCTATAACCTTGAATGTTTTGGGTAATCTTCAATGTAAGTCTGTGTTTCATTAAGCTTATAGCTTTCTTCTTTCTTTTTTCTTTTTCTCTCTTCCTTTTCTTTTCTTTCTTTTTTTTTGTGGGGGGGGACAGGGTTTCTCCATGTAGCCTTGGCTGGCCTGGAACTCAGAGATTTTGCCTGCCTCTGTATCCTCAGTGCTAGGATTAAAGGCTGGCCACCATGCTGTGCTCTAATTAGCTTTATAATTTGGAATCTCACAAATCGCTTATGAATCAATTTTATTTTATTTTCAATGTTCTTTTGTATTTAACTAATTAAGCAAAAAGATTGATTATTTTTTATTTTTTAGGGATTTTTGCAACTAAATATGGCTCTGATTAGCAGCATATGAATTCTCTGACCATTTAAATAATATTTTTCTTAAAGAAAATATTTATGAGATGCTAATAAACTATTAAGTGAACAAGTAATACAATATGTGACAATTTTTACACCCTTCCTGCGGTGTGTAAAATTTTAATACAAACTTGGTGTATACATGATAACAATTTACATGTTTATTTTACCATCTGGTAAATGTGTAAATGATATTTTGAGAAGCACATTTCATATTCACTTTGACAACTTATTCTTGACAATATGTGCCTTATCTTACATATCCACTGGAAAGAACTTGGAAATTTTTGAAAATAAAAATCCTGGAAAAAAGATTCATGTGCTAGTTTGTTTGTTTAAAAAATATTAGGAGAATTAAGATTTAGTTTTTAGTAACAAGCTGAGGAATTGTTTGATGACTTTTATCAGACATCTTGCTATATAGGATAGAATAATCAGAGCATTTCCAAATTTTATATCGTACATCAAACAAAATTTAGTACTAATGCTATAGGCCACAAAGGTAGCAATAATAAAATACATTTGTGTGTTGTATAATGGTATCACATCTTTTCCAGAGTGTTTAGCTTGCTGTCACTTGTGTCTAAGTATGGAAGGATCATGCTTTTCTAGTGTGTTGCAATGAACCTCAAGTGGATAGCTTTTATCGAATACTTTAACAGCATTTATGACACTGTGGCCTTCTGCCTTTTTAATTTCATTCTTTTTGCTTACTGGTCTCACTGGAATAAATCTCAGGGATTTACACAAAACAAGCAAACAGATAATTTCCTATTTAATTTTGTCGTAATGTATTCTTTCTTAGTTGGTAATAATAAGAGAACTTTTGTGAAATTTTATGGACTACTTCTATATACTAATTACCCGCCCATCTGTAATGAAGGGGTTTGATAAGAAAATTGTAAATGTTGGCTTTAAAAAATTAATACTTCACCACAAAATCTACAATGAAAGCAAAATACAACTCAAAACTGTATTTTTATGTAGTAAATTTAGAGATCAGAATCCAAGAGTATCAAGAATATTTTTAAGTGAATTATTCATCCATTATTTTCAAATTCCAAATAGCTATTCAAACTCCTCAGTTTAGTTTTCCCTATCATTTTTCTCCTCATCCAATTTCTGCCTCAATGCTGTGATCATGTGACATAATTCTGAGACTTATTATCTGTGCATATCTCTCTGCAGCTATGATTTGAGTTACATTGTTACTGATGCTTTATAAAGCTTACAGATTTGAGTTACATTGTTACTGATGCTTTATAAAGCTTACAGCCTACTTTTCTGTAACAACCATGCGGTGATGAGCAACAGCTGCATTTCCCAGTTGAGGTACAAAAGTTCAAACTGAGCAAACTTTCCTGTAGTTAAACAGCTGGTGAGTGAAAGCAAGAATTTTACTCCAGATCTGCATTCCCTGATACCACACTCTTTTCACTACACTGTCTCTAAACTTTAGTACGGAGGGAGAAGTCTCTGGGTGTGTATCTGGAAATGGTCTTGCCACATAAATCAGGCTGGCCTTGAATCATGATCCTTCTGTCTCGGTCATTTGAATAGTGGAATTAGAGGCTTGCATCTAATTCTGGAATCTGGAATCTGCTCTGATTAAAGTGTTTTAAAGTTCAGTAAAGAGTTATTTTGTCTCAGAAGGATAAAGATGCCAGATATAGGCATATGCTGGGGTAGAGAGGGAAGAAACAGAGATGACCTTTTAGAATTTGTATAGCACTTTGAATTTTCTAAAATCTGACTCTTTTTGAACTGTTTCATACATTCAAATCTTACCTTAAGCCAATTCATTTAGGCTTATTTGTTAAGAAATGGATTTGAAGCCAGGTGTGGTGGCACATGCCTTTAATCCCAGCACCTGGGAGGCAGAGGCAGGCGGATCTCTGTGAGTTCGAGGCCAGTCTGGTCTACAGAGCGAGTTCCAGGATAGCTAGGGCTGTTACACAGAGAAATCCTGTCTTGAAAAACTAAAAAACCAAACCAAAACAAAACAAAACCAAAACAAAAAAAGTGTATTCGAAATTCAAATCAAGTAAATATAAACCAACTAATATGCATTTAAAAATAATCAAAATGGTATCAAAGAAACTATGGAGATTTTGGAAATCAGCTGAGTTTAAAAAAAAAACTAAAAGTATTATAGTGATAATATAACAAATACTCATTGAATGCTTTTGTTTGACACTGGTCTAATTGCTTAAGCATATATCAACTAATTTGATTATCAGCAACCTTGTGAGGTCCATGTTATTGCTATTTTCATTGGTAGTTGAAGGAACTGAGGCACAGGGAGGTAAGCAACTTTCCTAAAGAAACAGTAAGCAGTAGATGGGCCCGGGTTTGAGTTTAGGAAGTCTGCTTTTAAAATGATGACTATTAGTAGCAGTTATGCGAACATAAATGACACAGAGACTGGGGAGAGGGCTCGAAAAACACTCACCACTCTCCCAGAAGCCTAAGGTTTTACCCCCAGCACCCGCATAGTGGCTTACAACCATTTGTAACTCCCGATTCAGAGGATCTGGCACCCTCCTCTGGCCTCCATGGGTACCAGGCATGCATGTGGTGTACAGACTTACATGCAGGCAAAACACTACTCCATTCTTTCCTTTATTCTGATCTCTTTGGATTATAATTACAGAAATCAGAATGGAGGAAACAAATGGAGTCAAATTGGAATTAAGAACTCCAGGGAAAAGTAAATCCCCAGTAGGTCTTCAGTGTGTAGGTTTAATTCATTTAGTGATGTAAAGTTTAAAAAAAAAAAGGATTCTTTGCTTTTAACTCTAATTCACCACTAAGATGGCGATGCAAGCGGCCAAGAGGGCGAATATTCGCCTCCCACCTGAAGTAAATTGGATTTTGTATATAAGGAATTTGCCATACAAAATTACAGTGGAAGAAATGGATGATATATTTGGGAAATATGGGTCTATTCGTCAAATCAGAGTAGGGAATACACCTGAGACCAGAGGAACAGTCGATGTGGTCTACGAAGACATCTTTGATGCTAAGAATGCATGTGACCATCTATCCAGATTCAACGTGTGTAACAGATACCTCGTGGTGTATTATAATGCTAACAAGACATTCCAGAAGATGGACACCAAGAAGGAGGAGCAGCTGAAGCTTCTCAAGGAGAAGTATGGCATCAACACAGCCCTCCACCGCACCCCCCCCAAATGAGCTCGGGGACTTCACTCTGAAGACATCCATGCAGTGTCCCCAGTCACCATTTTCTTCTTAGTTAAAACTGAATGTTGTGAATTCTCGTTTGAGCCCTAGAATAACTTGTTTAAAACTTTTCTAAGCATTAGAATATATTATGTTAATAAACCTGTAGCTTTTGTAAATAAATAAATAAATAAATAAAAAAAATAAAATTGGAATGATACAGAGGAAAAAAAAAAAAGAAACAGAATTTCCCTGGGTGTTGCTGTGCACGCCTTTAATCCCAGTACTGGGAAGCAGAGTTGGGCAAATCTCTGTGATTTTGAGGCCAGTCTGGTCGACATAGAGAGTTCCAGGCCTGGCAGGGTACATAATGAGATGCTGTCTAAAAAATTTTATTTCAGGTGTGTAATGTTCATTATTTTTCCAAATGGAAAAATAGGAAAACATTTTGTTTGTAGATCTGCCAGTGTTTCCTCCGTCTTAGTCTCTCGTGGCTCTGTGTCATTTCAGTAGGTGGAACTGTTTCAGCACTAGAAGCGGTTGAAGCCGTGTTTGTTTCCTTTATAGTAATGAACTGAGTGGTTCCTCCTTGTGTTCAGGGTTATTAGTATCAAATTTTTTTTCATAAGGTTTTTTTTTTAATGTATATCAGAAAAAACTACATCTGGTAAAATAGTTATTTTAAATGAGAAATGTCATTTTTACCAATATCACAGCACATTTTAAAGAAAGAACAGTATCTGTAGAATTAGTCAAAGTTTTCTAAACCATCTATGAGACTGCTAAAATGAACATATTTTATTGTTTCCTTTTTTAATATTATTATTATTGGTGTCTTATTTATATATAAAATAATGAAAATGTTTACAGAGAATACCTGGTAGACCTAGTCACTGGGTGTGTAAACTCAGAGGTCTAGTGAGTGTGCATGAGGCAGGGAGGGCAGGAGGTAGGTAGTTTTATTTAAAATTGAACCTCTACTTTAGTTGCTTTATCTTATTATCAGGCATAAAACGAAAGTCTGCTCTTCATTTTCCTAAGGAGCAGAAAAATAACTAGGACCTGTAAAAAGAGTAGTAGAATTATTTCCGTGTGGATTTATTTGTATAGTTTCAATTCAGTAATATAAACACACATTGAAACAACTTCTTCCAATAGTTTAAAAATGTTGGTTTTGGGATTAGGGTATAATTCAGGAGTAGAACTCTTTCCTAGTGTGCAGTGTTTCAACTAGTGTATTCAGTCCCCAGCACTACAAAAATTAACAACAACAGAATAATAAAATTAGTAATAAAAGTAATAAAAATGTACTTTTGTGTTTTTATGAATGGACCTTTTATTTTGTTGTCTCAGTTTGCAAATAAGAAGAATATAAAAGGGAACTAATGCTTTTCTGTGTCAATAATTATTTTACTGCATTAAAAATAAAATTCTTTATTATTATATTTTATGTGTATGGATATTTTGCCTGTGTGTATGTCTGTGCACCGTGTGTGTGTCTGGTGCCTGCTGTGACTAGAAGAGGGTGTCAGATGCTCTGTAACTGTCACTACAGCCCATCATGAGCTACCATGTGAGTGCTGGGAATTGAACCCTGGTCTCCTGGAAGAACAGCCTGTGATCTTAACCACTAAGCCATCTCTCTAGCCCTTAGTAATTATTTTAGGGAATTTATTTTATACCTTATTGTGGAAAACTTCACTGAGCCTATTTGTGAGATAAAATCTTCAGGACTTACGTCTCTGTTGGTGGTGGTGAAATGAGGTTTTCCCGTAGAAGAGCTGCTCCCTTTCCTTCTGGTGTCAGCATCTGGTTGGGTAGGCTGTGGTGTGCAGTCCACTGGAGGCCCAGTGGGAACTCTTTGCTGCCCTAGGCTCTCACAAACTATGCCTTTAGTTTCTAAATGGCGTCTTGTCTCTGTTCCTTTCTGAGTAACCAAAAGTCAGTCCATCAACTAAACAATAACCATCACCACCATCAAAATAGACACCCAGACTAAACTAGTAGTCGTTGGAAAGGAAGGTACAGCATTAATGATGTTTGAGAGTACCCTCAGATAATTCTAACCATTAGCCAGTGTTGGGGTAGGAAGAAGAGATTTGGGACTTGGAGCCATCTGGTACCTCTAAACTCATATTGCATAGATAGTTTATTCATAGGGCTAGGATTGCTAGTAACCCATCAAGAAGAGGCTACCAAAATGTATCTACCAAAAGACCATAGGATTTGTTTCATTCTCATTTATAATATTCTAGTAGCCACCATTAAGGAAACAGTATATCAGATTTATATGTCTTCTCTCCCAAGAACCAGCATTACTAGGTCTCTCAATATTTGGTATTTAAAATGCCCTTAATTAGTCTATTTCTGCTTAGTGTTCACAAAAGTTTTGGTATATCTTGCAATTGGAATTAATGCTGATTTTAATAACATTGTCTATTATTGAAGTACCAGTATAGAAAATAAAAAACAACCTTTTCTCCTGTTAGTTAAATCAATATTAATAGCCAGAGCTTGATAAAAATCCAGTCACAAGCTCTGGCATTTAGATTAGGTGTTATCTGAAACTTGCACTGACTAATCGATTCTTTTAAAGATCTTACACTGAATTGCACCATAGTGGATCAAATACTTTTAATTAACTCAAATGAAAGCAGTATCCAGCACCTACCTCTGGCTTCAGAAATTGTTTTGCTGTTTGGTTGAACTAAAATCATGCAGATGATTTGATAGAAGCTGTTCAAACTGGTTTTTAAGAAATTAGGATAATTTGAGGAGTCCTAAAGCCTATATTACTTTGGATTAAGTGAGATTTCTATAAAAAAATTTTTGTTTTGGAGAAAACAAAATGTGGCACTGATAGTAACTTTTTGGCTTTGTAAATAATTGAGTTTAGTTCTGTCAACAATTTTAGTATAATGATTCATGCTGTGTACTTATCATAGTGGGATTTGGGGAAGGAAGACCCTACTATACATGAAATATTACCGAGTCTTCAGTAATTTTTGTTGAAGTATTTGATTTTTTAAATTGTATGCTGGTGTTTTATCTGCATGCATGTCTGTGTACTACCCATGAGCTGAGTGCCCACAGAGGCCAGAGGAGGGCATCGGAATCCCTGGAACTGGAGTTACAGATTGTTGTGAGCTGCCCTCTGGGTACTGGGAATTAAACCCAGGCTCTCTGGAAGAGCCAATAAAGCTCTTAGCCACTGAGCCAGTTCTCTAGCTTCTTGTTGAAGGATTTTAATAAAATGTGTTTTAAAGATGATGAATTAGGAAATTAAAAATTGTTAATATAAGAATCCATCTGAGAAAACGTGTCAGGTGCCCACAACATTTTGTGTGCTGTGCTTTCTCTATCATGTATCAGACGGAACCTTTTTTTTTTTTTTTGGCGGGGAGTGGTTCTGAGACAGGGTTTTTCTGGGTAGCCCTGGCTGTCTTCGAAATCACTCTGTAGATCAGGCTGGCCTTGAATCCAGAAATCTTTCTGCCTCTTCCTCCTGAGTACTGGGATTAGAGGTGTGTGCCACCACTGCCCAGCCAGACTGTGTCTTAATGATTTGATCATGCCTATTTCTCCTACTAGAATGTATTCATTTCTAGAGCAGGAAACTATTTGTCTTTATATAGACGTTAGTATATATTTCTTGGCACATGATAAATTCAATAACTGTTTACTCAACAGCTTTTGTTTTTCTTTATTCTTGAGAATTTCATGCATGTATACAATGAAGTATATTCATATATACCCATTGTTTCACCTCTGGGAAGGCCCACAAAGATTTCCTAGTGAGATCTGAGCTTGCTTTACCCAGCAGAACTGCATTAGAGGATTGTTTGACCATGTGCATGGTTTCTAGGTGATTGGAAGAGTCTACACTTGGCTGAGCTAGGGAGAGGTCTTTTGCTCCACACCTTGGCATTCTCATAAATAGCCCTTTAGAAGAGACAGCAGGGGCTGGTGGATAAGGATCTCTCTGTGTTTCTCTCTCCTCTATCCTTCTACCTAAATCTTTTATCCCTCACTCCTCAAGAGAACCCTGGGGTAAAATGTGGGAGCCGGTCTCCCAGCTGGGCTTCCACACACCTCTTCATCTTCCCCAATATCTCCCAATATATCCTCCTCCTAACTTCCCGTCTCTTTTTTAACCCACTAAGTCCAGTTAGTGTTGCTCATATATGTATGGGTATGGGGTTATCCACGGGAGCGTGGAAATCCTATCTATGGTCACATCCCCAAAAAGTTTTCCCCCAAACTCAGCTGCCAGTAGCTCCCCATTAAGGAGTAAGATCTGGAGATCATTGATCTCATCTGTGCCTGAATTTTGACTGACTTGGTCTCGTGCAGCTCTTGTGCTGGCAGCCATAACTGTGAGTTCATGAGTATGACATCCATGTCTTGTCCAGATGACATTTCACAGCACTCTTCTCCATCCTCTGGCTCTTACATTTTCCTTTTGCCTACTCTTCCATCATGTTCTCTTGGTGGGGAGTGTTGATATAGGTGTCTTGTTTAGGGTAAGCCTTCAGTGTCTTATTCCCAGACCAGTTAGGCATCTCTCCATTGACTGCTGTTCAGTGCAAAGAGGAGCTTCTCTGACCCAGGACTAGAGCAGCCTGGGTCTGTGGGTATAAACCTGGATTTTAGATGGCAGCTTGACAGCACGACTACTTAGTGAAACAGATCTTCAAACCAACACAGACTATTGTCATTGCCCTTGAATACCCATAGTGACTCACTGGGTGTTCTTTATTATCTTGAATAAAAATATTTAATTGTTTTACAAAATCATTCTATTACTTTTTTCTTTTTTTTGGAAAGTATACTATTTGGAAACATTTTTCTGTGTCTGAAAATTTGCAAATTTAAGTTTATTAAGTTCATTGTTTATGAAATGTGTATTGGGTTGAGATATGAAGTATATTGTTAAAATTATCCAGTAGAGGATCAAGGTTGCTATTTCATAGTAGGCAGTTTCATGCCCAGGAAAGATCATGGAGCTTTGAGGTTAGATAGATCTCGATTTGAATTTGTCACTTTCAAGCTTAGTGATTCAGGGGAGTATTTTTTAATCTTTAGTTATAATGTACTTATCTGTGAAATAGGGAAAATACTTCACACTAATTGTCATTATTAAGTAGAATGTTAGAAAGCATCTGCTATACTGTCTGGGTACAATAATGGCTATGATTAAATAAGTTAGCAAAAGGATTATTTTCAGGTGGTAAATGAATTAAAAATGAGTCTCTGTTTTCCAAAACAATCTCTTCAATTGAATTAGAACCTGTGATTTTTTTCTTTTTACTTTAATTTTCTGAAAATTAATTTTTGAACTGTTCAAAATGAACATTGTGAAAACCTGAGTAGATATACTTTATTATTTGCTGATACAGGACCTTGTACTGTCTTTTACTTTAAGACGAAGCAAAATTGGTGGTTTTCATCCTGGACCCTGTTAGTCCCTATCACAAACTACCACATAATTTGGAGCATTTGCTAGTGTTGGCTCAAGAGAGGCCAATGAGACACTAATAGATGCATTTTCTCCATGAGTACACCCTTGGATCACACATGGAATTCCTATTAACAGCAATGAGAGTTAAACTTGTAAATCCCTTATGCATTGATGGGAGAATAGACCTTTAGTTTACTTAGGCATCTTCCAGTTATTGGCACTTTCCCCATCCCCTGTGAGTTCTCCAACATTTTCATTAAAGGCTTTTCTATTTTCTATTCTGCTTCATTCCGTTTGGGTTGTAATTCATGTTGGCCTGATGCCTTGGCAGCAATGAATGATTCTAATTGCCTCACTATCTATCTAGTCTGGCCTACCCATAAAGCCTTTCAACTCTCCATTCAAGCTTCTGCAGTATCAACTTCATGGGTCATAAACTTCCCACTCCTGTCTTCTTACTGCATCTTAGCTGCTTACTTCTTATGTATTGAAGAAACTTGGGAGATTTCATCACTATTTCATTCCTTTTCTGTTACACCACTTACCCTTTTTGTAAAATAAAATAGTACTGCAGACACCCAAGGATAAAGGATGACTTTTGTCCAGACATTGTATCAGAAGATCTGGATACCTTTGTTTGTACTGAGTTAGCTGTAATAAAGGATAAGAAGCGAGAAAGAGCATTTTAAATGTTATTCTTATTTATTCTGATTCTGATTCTGCTATAGTTTAAAATACACATTTTCTTTTTTTCTTTCTTTTTTTCTGGTCCTGGCAATAGACCTAGCATGAGGATTATAATAATAACCTGAAAACAAAGAACCTGTTTGAACCTGATTTTCTGGCAGATGGGAGGATACTCCAGCACTCTAGATAGTACTGGTGTTATGCTGATTCTGTGTGGTAAGCTTTTTGTTTTAAAGATTTTATGGGAGCCTTTCTGATATGCTAAACATTGTGAACAGGGCCTGTGGAGATGGCTCGGTGGGTAAAGTGATGGCTGTACAAGCATCGGGATCTGACTTTGGATTCTCAGCACCCACATAAAGGCCAGTGCTTCAGCATGAATCTGAAACCACAGCATTGGGGGTGGGGACAGCTACAAAAAGATCTCATGTGCACCTCAGCTAACCAGCCCAGGTAAAAGGAAATGGCAAGCTCCAGGTTTGGTGAGACCCTGTCTCACTAAATAAGACGGAGAATATCAAAGACAACTGGAAAAATTAAAGATACTTGACATATACCCTCCCCCATATGCACGCTCACAGCTTAAAAGGATTAAAAGATCATGGATTATTTAGAAATTTTGTTACCTTTTGCTATATTCCTTCTTTTAAAAGCAGGTTTGCTTTTATTTTGTATGTATGAGTGTTTTGTCTGCATATGTGTAAGTGTGCCATGTGTGGAGAGGCCTCAGTGGTCAGAAGAGGGGTATCGGATCCCCTAGAACTGGAATTACAGATGGTTGTAAGCTGCCATGTGGGTGCTGGGAACGAAACCTTGGTCTTCTGCAAGAGCAGTAAGTGCTTTTAATCCTTAAGCCATCTCTCTAACTGATGCTTTTCCTTTTTGAGAAAGGATCTCACAAGTTCCTGGCTGGCAAGGAACTTGCTATGTAGATCATGACAGTCTTGAACACGCAGAGATCACGCAGAGATCCACCTGCCTCAGCCTCCTGCGCGCTGACATTAAGGTGTGTGCCACCACACCAGACACGTCTTCCTTTTTAAAAATCATCTCTTCTGTCTTTCTCCTCCCTCGCATCTTTCTTTCTTCATAAGGTCTTGTAGCCTGTACTGGCCTGGAGCTCATGGAAATCCTCCTGCCTCGCCAGGGCTGGGACTGCAGGTATGAGCCATCATACTCCGACTTTTCCCCATTTTTATTTAAATTTAAAATATTCTCATTTTCAGAAATTTCAAATACTACATAAAACTGTTGTAATACCCCACGTATCTACCCACTAAAGGATTTAGGGCATTTCTTAGAATCAGGTTAGATTCTTGTGACAAGACAAGACTACTTTTTAGGGGCTGAGCAGGGCGGCACACCTCAGGACTCAGGAGGCAGAGACTGGTGAATCTCTGAGTGTTGGAGACCAGCTAGATCAACATAGTAATTTCTGGGAAGTCAGTGTTACAGAGTCAGACCTTGTCTGGAAAAAAAAAAAGAGGACCCTAAATTTTCAGTGATAGTACCTGCTTCTATAATACTTGATTCTCTGTCTCTGTCAGTGAAAGGAGATGTTTGTATTGTCTCTATCAGCCAAGATTTTTACTGTTAAGAGAAGTTCATTTGATTTTTCAAAATGAGATCTAAAAAATGATACCAGTCTTTCATTTATTAACTAAAACAGTTATAAAAGGTATCATCTCCTTATTTGGTTACAACAAGATGAATCAATCAATCAGTTAATCCCTCCCCTTTATTTGCCAGTTTAAAATAATGAAGTGAACAATGGTGTATTTTCTTCTGCTTAGACTTAGACATATTTGATGTATCTCAATCTATTAGAGTTATCAAAGTATTTCAGCTTTGGTCCATGATGACTGTAATTCATTGTAAATCTTGATTTTATTGTAAGTATGGAGGATTGAACCCAAGGCCTCACAAGTTGTAGGCAAACATTCTGCCACTGAGCTTTCTCCAGCTCCAAACCCAGATTTCTTTTGATACAAATGTCATCAGGCTTTGATAACATTTTTTCTTCCTTGTATAACAAGATGTTTTAGTTGCATCTTGAATTCTGAATGGTGGGTCTAAATCACATTTTCCATCCAGCACATATTTTCTAATGAGCCAATCTTCATTGGAAATTAGAAACTACAATCTAGATTCTAAAAGTTATTGCTACTGGACCGGTCCTTTCAGGGACCTTGCCAAGGAATTGTGCACACATAAACATAAATACACGCACACATATGTAATGAGGTTATAAAGTAAAATGCATCACAAAATTGTACTGATATTTCTAACTCTAATACAGGATTTTATAGTTTTTACTTAACCATCTTCAGTTTAAAATTTGTATCATTTCTATCATCCTGGAAACGTGTTTCCTATCTCAGCAAGAGGATTACTTAATTCATTTTCTCATCAAAGTACTTAAAAGCCTTAAATACCAACACTGCCAGAATATGTCCATTTAAAACAGCTCACCATCTCTGTACAGTTCCTTTGAATTCTAGTATAGTCTATTAAGTATATGCAGAAAACCTGCTGTGATTTAAGACATCATGAAGTCTTTTTTTTTAAATTTTATTTTACAATTTAATTTAATTTTACATATCAGCCACAGATTCCCTTGTCCCCCCCCCCCCCCCGCTTCCCCCCCAGACCACCCCCCATTCCCATCTCCTCCATGGCAAAGACTCCCCTGAGGATTGAGTTCAACTTGGTAGATTCAGTCCCAGCAGGTCCAGTCCCCTCCTCCAGGCTGAGCCAAGTGTCCCTGTATAAGCCCCAGGTTTCAAACAGCCAGCACATGTACTGAGGACGGGTCCCGGTCCCACTGCCTGGATCCCTCCCAAACAGATCAAGCTAATCAACTGTCTTACTTATCCAGAGGGCCTGATCCAGTTGGGGGCTCCTCAGCTATTGGTTCATAGTTCATGTGTTTCCATTTGTTTGGATATTTGTCCCTGTGCTTTTTCCAACCTTGGTCTCAACAATTCTCGCTCATACAAACCCTCCTCTTTCTCACCAGTTGGACTCTCAGAGCTCCACCTGGGACCTGGCCATGGATCTCTGCATCTGGTTCCCTCAGTCATTGGATGAGGTTTCTAGCATGACAATTAGGGTGTTTGGCCATCCTATCACCAGAGTAGGTCAGTTCGGGCTTTCTCTGGATCATTGTCAGTAGTCTATTGTGGAGGTATCTTTGTGGATTTCTGGGGACCTCTCTAGCACCCTGCTCCTTCCTATTCTCATGTGGTCTCCATTTACCATGGTCTGCTATTCCTTGTTCTCCCTCTCTGTTCTTGATCCAGCTGGGATCTCCCGCGCCCCCAAGCTCTCTTTCCCTCAACCCTTGCCCTTCATTACCCCCACTCACGTCCAGGTTGTCCATGTAGTTCTCATCCATTTCTCCATCATTGGGCGATCCCTGTGTCTTTCCCGGGGTCCTGCTCTCTAGGTAGGCTCCCCGGAGTTGTGAGTAGCAGTCCAGTCATCCCTGCTTTACATCTAGTATCCTCCTATGGGTGAGTACATACCATGTTTGTTTTTCTGAGTCTGGGTTACCTCACTCAGGATGGTTTTTTCTAGATCCATCCACTTGCCTGCAAACCTCATGATGTCATTGTTTTTCTCTGCTGAGTAGTATTCCATTGTGTATATGTACCACATTTTCTTTATCCATTCTTCAGTTGAAGGGCATCTAGGTTGTTTCCAGGTTCTGGCTATTACAAATAATGCTGCTATGAACATAGCTGAGCAAGTGCCCTTGTAGTATGATTGAGCATTCCTTGGGTATATGCCCAAGAGTGGTATAGCTGGATTTTGGGGGAGATTGATTACTAATTTTCTAAGGAAGCACCATATTGATTTCCAAAGTGGTTGTACAAGCTTACATTCCCACCAGCAGTGGAGGAGAGTTCCCCTTGCTCCACATCCTCTCCAGCATAAGGTATCTTCATTGTTTTTGATCTTAGCCATTCTGACAGGTGTAAGGTGCTATCTCAGAGTTGTTTTGATTTGCATTTCCCTGATGATTAGGGATGTTGAGCAATTCCTTAAATGTCTTTCAGCCATTTGAATTTCCTCTGTTGAGAATTCTCTGTTTAGTTCTATAGCCCATTTCTTAATTGGACTGTTGGGCATTTTGATGTCTAATTTCTTGAGTTCTTTATATATTCTGGCTATCAGTCCTCTGTCAGATGTGGGGTTGGTGAGGACCTTTTCCCATTCTGTAGGCTGTCGCTTTCTCTTGTTGACCGTATCCTTTGCTCTACAAAAGCTTCTCAGTTTCAAAAGGTCCCATTGATTGATTGTTTCTCTCAGTGTCTGTGCTACTGGTGTTATATTTAGGAAGTGATCTCCTATGCCAATGCATTCAAGACGACTTCTTACTTTCTCTTCTATCAGGTTCAGAGTAGCTGGATTTATGTTGAGGTCTTTGATCCACTTGGACTTAAGTTTTGTGCATGGTGACAGATATGGATCTATTTGCAGCCTTCCTACATGTTGACATCCAGTTATACCAGCACCATTTGTTGAAGATGCTTTCTTCTTTCCATTGTACAGTTTTGGATTCTTTGTCAAAAATTAGTTGTTCATAGGTGTGTGGATTAATGTCAGGGTCTTCAATTCGATTCCATTGGTCCACATGTCAGTTTTTATGCCAGTACTAAGCTGTTTTTTTATTACTGTAGCTCTATAGTAGAGCTAGAGGTCAGAGATCGTGATGCCTCCAGAGGTTGTTTTATTGTACAGGATTCTTTTGGCTATCCTGGGTTTTTTGTTTTTCCATATGAAGTTGAGTATTGTTCTTTCCAGGTCTGTGAAGAATTGTGTTGGTATTTTGATGGGGATTGCATTGAATCTGTAGATTGCTTTTGGTAAGATTGCCATTTTTACTATGTTAATCCTACCTATCCATGAGCATGGGAGATCTTTCCATTTTCTGACATCTTCTTCAATTTATTTTTTTCAAGGACTTAAAGTTCTTGTCATATAGGTCCTTCACTTGCTTAGAGTTACCCCAAGTTATTTTATATCATTTGTGGCTACTGTAAAAGGTGATGTATCTCTGATTTCCTTCTCAGCCTGTTTGTCAATTGTATATAGGAGGGCTACTAATTTTTTTGAGTTGATCTTGTATCCTGCTATTTTGCTGAAGGTGTTTGTAATCTGTATCAGTTCCTTGGTTGAATCTTTGGGGTCACTCAAATATACTATCATGTCATCTGCAAGTAGGGAAAGCATGACTTCTTCCTTTCCAATTTGTATCCCCTTAATCTCCTTATGTTTTCTTATTGCTCTGGCTAGAACTTCAAGTACTATATTGAATAAATATGGGGAGAGCAGACAGCCTTGCCTTGTTCCTGATTTTAGTGGAATCGCTTTGAGTTTCCCTCCATTTAATTTGATGTTGGCTGTTGGCTTGCTGTAAATTGCCTTTATTATGTTTAGGTATGTTCCCTGTATTCCTGATTGCTCCAAGACCTTTATCATGAAGGGGTGGTGGATTTTGTCAAATGCCTTTCTACATCTAGTGAGATGATCATGTGTTTTTTTTCTTTCAGTTTGTTTATATGGTGTATTACATTGACGGACTTTCGTATGTTGAACCTCCCTTGCATCCCTGGGACGAAGCCTACTTAATTGGTTTGATGTGTTCTTGGAGTCTGTTTGCCAGTATTTTATTGAGTATTTTTGCATCAATATTCATGAGGGAGATCAGTCTGTAGTTCTCTTTCTTTGTTGCATCCTTGTTTGGTTTAGGAATCAGGGTAATTGTAGCCTCATAGAAGGAGTTTGGTAATGTTCCTTCTGTTTCTATTGTGTGGAACAATTTAGAGAGTATTGGTATTAACTCTTCTTTGAAGATCTGGTAGAATTCTGCGCTGAAACCATCTGGTCCTGGGCTTTTTTCAGTTGGGAGACTTTTAATGACTGATTCTATTTCCTTAGCAGTTATTGGACTATTTAAATATTTTATCTGGTCTTGATTTAACTTAGGTATGTGGTACCTATTCAGAAAATTATCCATTTCTTTGAGATTTTCCAGTTTTGTGGAGTAGAGGTTTTTGAAGTATTACCTGATGATTTTCTGGATTTCCTCAGTGTTAGTTGTTATGTCTCCCTTTTCATTTCTGATTTTGTTAATTTGGATGCTCTCTTTCTGCCTTTTGGTTAGTTTGGTTAAGGGCTTGTCTATCTTGTTGATTTTCCCAAAGAACTAACTCTTCGTTTTATTAATTTTTTGTATTGTTCTCTTTGTTTCTATTTTATTGATTTCAGCTCTCAATTTGATTATTTCCTGGCGTCTATTCTTCAAGAAGAGATTTTGCTTCTTCTTGTTCTAGAGCTTTCAGGTGTGCTGTTAAGTCCCTAGTGTGAGATTTCTCAAACTTATTTATGTGGGCATTTAGTGCTATGAATTTTCCTCTTAGCACTGCTTTCATAGTGTCCCATAAGTTTGGGTATGTGGTGTCTTCATTTTTGTTGATCTCTAGGAAGTCTTTAATTTCTTTCTGTATTTCTTCCTTAACCAATTGGTAATTCAGTTGAGCATTATCCAGTTTCCATGAGATTGTAGGTTTTCTGTAGTTTTTGTTGTTGTTGAAATCTAACTTTAAACCATGGTGATCTGATAGAACACAGGAGGTTATTCCAATTGTTTTGTATCTGTTGAGATTTGCTTTGTGGCCAAGTATGTGGCCAAGTATGTGAGAAGGTTCCATGGGGTGCTGAGAAGAAGGTATATTCTTTTTTGTTAGGATGGAATGTTCTGTAGATAATCAATGAAGTCCATTTGAGTCATAACATCAGTTAAGTCCTTTATTTCTCTGTTAAGTTTCGTTTTGGGAGATCTGTCCAGTGGTGAAAGTGGGGTGTTGAAGTCTCCCACTATTAATGTGTGGGGTTTTATATGTGATTTAAGCTTTAGTAATGTTTCTTTTACATATGTGGGTGCCCTTGTGTTTGGGGCATAAATGTTCAGAATTGAAACTTCATCTTGGTGGATCTTTCCTGTGATGAGTATATAATGCCCTTCTTCATCTGTTTTGATTGATTTTAGTTTGAAGTCTATTTTGTTGGATATTAGGATGGCTACACCCGCTTGCTTCTCAAGACCATTTGATTGGAAAGACTTTTCCCAGCCTTTTATTCTTAGGTAGTGTCTATCTTTGAATTTGAGGTGTGTTTCTTGTATGCAGCGGAAAGATGGGTCCTGCTTTTGTATCCATTCTGTAAGCCTGTGTCTTTTTATAGGTGAATTAAGTCCATTGATATTAAGGGATATTAATGACCAGTGATTGTTCATTCCTGTTATTTTTTGGTGGTAGTGTGTGTGTACTTCTCTTCTTTGGGGTTTACTGCTGTGGCGTTATCTATTGCCTGTGTTTTTGAGGGTGTATCTGACTTCCTTAGGTTGGAATTTTCCTTCTAGTGCTTTCTGTAGGGCTGGGTTTATGGATAAATATTGTTTAAATCTGGCTTTTTCTTGGAATGTCTTGTTCACTCCGTCTATGATGATTGAAAGTTTTGCTGGGTATATTAGTCTAGGCTGGCATCCATGGTCTCTTAGTGTCTGCATTACATCTGTCCAGGTCCTTCTGGCTTTCAAAGTCTCCATTGAGAAATCGGGTGTTATTCTGATGGGTTTGCCTTTATAAGTCACTTGGCCTTTTTCCTTTGCTGCTCTTAATATTCTTTCTTTATTCTGTACATTTAGTTTTTTAAATATTATGTGGTGAGGGGACTTTTTTTTGGGGTCTAGTGTATTTGGTGTTCTATAGGCTTCTTGTATCTTCATATGCATTTCCTTCTTTAAGTTGGGAAAATTTTCTTCTATGATCTTGTTGAATATATTTTCTGTGCCTTTGAGTTGGTATTCTTCTCCTTCCTCTATCCCTATTATTCATAGGTTTGGTCTTTTCATGATGTCCCAAATTTCTTGGACATTTTGGGTCATGACTTTGTTGGCTTTAGTGTTTTCCTTGACTGATGAATCTATTACTTCTACTGTATCTTCAATGCCAGAGATCCTCTCTTCCATCTCTTGCATTCTGTTGGTTATACTTGCATCTGTGTTTCCTGTTCGTTTGCTCAGATTTTCTGTTTCCAGCATTCCCTCTGTTTGTGTCTTCTTCATTTTTTCTATTTCCCTTTTCAGGTCTTGGACTGTTTCCTTCATCTGTTTCATTGCTTTTTCATGATTTTCTTTCAGGGCTTTATTGTTTTCTTCTGCTTTATTTGTCCTTTCCTCTAGTTTTTGGTCGCGTTCTTCCCATTTTTTGTTTGTCTTTTCCTCAATTTCATTTGTGATTTCTTCTATATAAGCCTCTACCCTCTTCATGGTGTTATTCATAAGGTTGCTTTCTTCTGCATCTCCCATTTTGTGATGTTCAGGTCTAACTGTTGGAGGAGGGCTAGTTTCTGCTGATGCTATACTGCTCTTCATTTTGTTGTATGTACTTCTGCCTTGACATCTGCCCATCTCCTTGTGGATTTGTTCTTGGTCTTATCAGCGCTCTTGGTCCAGACAGAGCTGACAGATTCAGGAAGCCTATCTCTTGTCCAGATGGGAGCTCCGGGGCGGGATGGGATCTCTTTCCAGATGGGAGATCCGGGGCACGATGGGAGCTGGGGGCTGGTCTCTAAGTCTTAGGAAGTGGCTGGGGTCTTGGGCAGATGGGCGTCGGGGAAGAGCATGGAGTTTTCAGGGTCTGCCGGGGGTCTTGGAGAAGGGGAACCTTCCTGCTGGCGGGTGGAGGGGATCCTGCCTGATGTCCAGAACCTGGGGCCAAGTTGGGCAGGTCTTCCCTGGAATGGCTGGTGCCCAGGGATGGGATCTAGGGGCAGGCCTCTCTGGGTCTGAGCCCAGGCCGAAGTCTTTTTCTCTTTGCAGTTGTACCACTAACTGGTGCTGTAACGTTATGATGGCTTCCTTAAACAATACATGTTTTAGGAGCCCAGGAGTATATTACCTTATATGGCAAAAGAAACTGAAAAGAAAAAGGGGGAGGGCTAAAGGAAAGACTTGCATGGGGAAACTTCCTTGCATTATGTAGGTGGCTTCAGTGTAATCCCAAGGATCCTTAGGGATTCAAGTAAGAAAAAGAATTAGAGATAGAAGTGATAATGATACGAGAACTTGGCCTACCTTTGCTGGCTTTGGAGTTAGAAGTGGGGAGTCAGCAATACGTGGCACTATCTTTGCATGAACAAATATATAGGTCTGGTAGTCAAGTTAATTGTTTTTATTGCAATTATACATAATAATCCTTTTGCAAAAAATGTACTGCATTATCATTCCACAAACTGATAGAGGACTGCCAATTTTTTACACCAGTCCACATTCACTCATGTGCATACCATAGGACAGGTCAGCGAACAGCTTGTGGGAGTCAGTTCTTTCAGGTCATTGGGCTTGGTGGCAATGCCTTTACCTGTTGATTCGTCTCACCAGTCTGAGAAGTTTATTATTCAGAAGCAAGCAGCCTGTTCTCAGTTTTAGTTTGTTTAATTGATTATTATGAAAAATTGTTGAGTAGTATCTAATTAGTGCTGAATTTTCCCTCTGCAGGCTTACATTTTCCTAAAGTGCTAGCTCGAGGCTCCAGCTTCTGTGCCCTCCTTGGGTGAGCTGGCACAATAAAATGTACAAGTATTTGTGAAAGTCATCCTGACAGTGGGGCAGCTAGCAGTAACTTGTGGAAAGCACCACAGATTTGTACAAGTAAGCCTAAATTAAGTGTGTCTCGGACTGAACTTTCCTGATACCTGTAGTTACTCCAACACCACCCAACGTGAGAAAAGTGGTATATGGTGGTCCTACCTGATTATAGTTATGTTACTACTGTAAACCTTACAAAATGATACTGCCTTGTAAAATCATTGCTAAAACAATTTCTAGGAGTATGTCTTGTATTAGTTTCTTGTTGCTGTAGTGCCAAGTAACAGACATGCTTGCTTAAATCAGCCAACATATATTACCATGCAGGTCTGTAACTCGGAAGTCTGAAATGATTTTCACTAGTCTAGAATTAAGGTTTTGTTAGAATTATATTTCTTCTTGAGACTGTCTATGGGAAATTCTTTCTTTGCCTTTCTGTCCTCTAGAAGCTGTCTGTATCCTTGACTGAAAACCCTTTCCTCCAAGCCTTTTCATAGCCACTGGGCAACATTTTCATTTTTTTTTTCTGATTCCAATTCTCCTGCATCCTTTATTATTATTATTATTATTACAAAGGTCCTTGTGGTTAGAAATATACTATAGGATAATTCTTCATCTCAAGCTTTTTTTTTTTAAACACAAACTTTTTTTTTAAGATTTATTTATTTATTATGTATACAGCATGTATGACAGCATCCAGAAGAGGGCGCCAGATCTCATTACAGATGGTTGTGAGCCACCATGTGGTTGCTGGGAATTGAACTCAGGACCTCTGGAAGAACAGCCAGTGCTCTTAACCTCTGAGCCATGTCTCCAGCCCTCATCTCAAGCTTTTAATCAAATTTGCTGGACCATTTTTATCAGGTAAGGCAACATACTCAAAAACGCTGGAGAGTGGGGATGGACACCTGTGGGAAGCCATTAGTCAGCTTGCCATTTTCCAAGTGCAGAGCCATCAAACGAAGGAATTTGCCCATGTCCTTCAGTAACATTTTAATAGTTCCTTTTTTTTTAAAAAAAAAAAGATTAAAATAAATACTGGGAAGGATATGTGTATGTGTATGAGAATGCCAGTGGGGGACAGAAGAGGTAGGTACCTTGGAGCTGGAGTTACAGATGGTGTGAGTCACCTGACAAGGGGTTGGGAACCAAACTGGGTCCTCTACAGGAGCGGTACTTGTTCTGCTGAACAACCCTCTAGCCCCTCATATTTTCTTTATATAGGTGCTATACAGTCACGGTTAAATGACCTCTTAAGTAGTTTGTAGTTTTTATTATTATAGTTATAAGTAACTTTTTCCTATTTCTAGATAGTCATAATGGTGTAGTGAAATTACTTGTTTTGATATTGCTCTCCTGTAGTAAAATGATGCATGTAATTATTGTTTTTTTACACTAGCTATATAACTATATCATAAACAAGATTTTCTTGTGATTTTCCTTATTGATGGTTCATTTTTCTTCTTGCATTTGTAATCTGTATCCAATGCCCAGGCTTTTCTAAAAATTTTTATTAGTTTAGTTCCAGATTGCTATTAGATTTTTCATAGCAGTGTGTCTCTTCTATTTCAAGAATTCTTATTTAGCACTTGCATTACATTTTTGTCAATCTGTTATAGTCTACATGGATAATTAGGGGCTGGTTTTGCCCCGTAAAGAACATTTGCCCATGTTGGGAGACATTTCAAATTTTTACAACTGGGGAGAAGAAAAAATGCTAGATAGTGGATAGAAGCCAGAGATGTGGCTAAAAATTTCATATGGGTGATCCATAATGCTAAGTTTGGGAAGATTCATTGATTACCAGGGTTCCTCCACTCTTCAAGCTTTTGAAAATCTCTTAAGCCATCATTCTGATGCAAATACTATATCCTCAGATGGCTACAGTTTTCATAGAATCTTTGTATTACTATGGATCTGCAGGTATCTTTATTATACTTAGAAAGTGGTTGAGCATTCATTACATGAATATGTCAAGGATGCCAATGCATCAGATCCATGGGAATGACAAGGCCTTCTCCTTATGGAAGTAAGGGGAAGATATTGACAGTGTGTGCAGAAATTATCAATCACAGCTTCATCTTCTGGAATGATTGCAGCCTGAGACTGTGCCCCTATAGACATCCCCTACTGAGATTAGCTAACCTGCCTCCTCCTTATCTGTATATAATAAACCTACCTCTTCCTTCAACTGTATATAATAAACTCAGAGTTTCCATTCTGCAGGTGAATCCCCATCAAAGGACATGGCCTGCTGGATCCCAGTTTTTCTTTAAGTGTGTCTGTTGTTTCTTTATTCCTCGGCTCCTCAGTTAGGTCAACCCCAAAGCCCCATAAGGCACAGCATATGTTTGTAAATGTGGTGCGTATGCACATGCATGTGAAAGTATATACATGTGAGGATACTGAAGAAGGATATTGGGTGTCCTGCTTTATTTCTTGAGATAGGCCATTTAACTGGACTTGGAGTTTATCTGGAAGCCAGCAGACCCTGGTAGTTTTGTGGTGATATTTTGTTTGTGCGCTAACAAATAAAGCTTGTCTGGAGATCAGAGAGACAAAGGAGCAAGCCACAGCCACCTCTTACCTCACCAACTCCTCAGCCAAAAAGGAGTCAAGTGCCTGTTTCTGCCCAGCCATATCACTTCCTGTTTCCTCCTCCCAAGTACTGGAATCAAAAGCATGAGATCCCAAGTGCTGGGATTAAAGGTGTGTGCCACCACCACCTGGTCTCTATGGTTAACTAGTGGCTAGCTCCACACTCTGATCTCCAGGCAAGCTTTATTTGTTAGAGCACAAACAAAATATCACATTTCCCCCTTTTTGTCTAAAATTAAAAAAGGAGGATGGGGCCCCACAGCGACCCAGGTGGTGGTGGCACATGCCTTTAATTCCAGCACTTGGGAGGAGTAAACAGGAAGTGATATGGCTGGGCAGAGAGAGGAATATAAGGCTGGCAGAGACAGGAGGCCCCCTTCCAGGCCGAGGAGTTGGCGAGGTGAGAGGTGTGCTTTCCCCCTTTGTCTCTCTGATTTTTCAGCATTTACCCTGCTATCTGGCTCCAGGTTTTCATCATGAAGACCCGTTACAGTCACGACACACAGTTTTGTTTCGTCTTTACCCTCACTGCACTGGGGTTACAGGCATGCTCATGGGATTGGGTCTGAACTCAGGTCCTCATGCTTGCACATGAAGCATTCTTACCCACTGAGGCATTTCTTGAGCCCTTTTATTATATCTTTATGTTTTGAGTTTTTGAGTCTCTATCCTTTTTTTTTTGGTCAGGGTCTCACTGTGTAGTCTTGGCTGGCTTGGAACTCATACATAGACCAGGATAGCCTAAAACTCACAGAGATCTGCATGCCTTCACTTCTCAGATACTGGGATTAAAGACATGACCCATCACACCCAGTTTGAGCCTCTTCTATATCTTCTTAAAATGATTTTAAAGACTTATTTATTTGTATATGAGTGTTTTGCCTGAATGTAATTGTATGCACCAACAGTGTGACCATGGAGGTCAGAAGAGGGTGTTAGATCTGCTGGAACTGGAGTTACAGATGTGAGCTACAATGTGGGTGCTGGGAACCAAACCCAGGTCCTCTGCAAGAGTAACTAGAGCTCTTAACTTCTAAATCACCTCTCCAGCCATGTCTTCTTTATCTTCATAAAATATATAATAGAGTGTTGTGAATAAGTCTTCTCACTGTGCTGTAGAGAACCAGAATTTAGTTTTTTTCTTTCCATGTTTTGGTACTTGTTTTAAAGGTCCTTTTTTAAAAAAATTACTTATTTTTACATTTTATATATATTTGTGTTTTGCCTACATGTATGTCTGTAGTTATAGACAGTTGTGAGCTGCCATGTGGGTGCTGGGAATTGAACCTGGGTCCTCTGGAAGAGCAGCCAGTGCTCCTAACCACTGAGCCATCTCTGCAGCCTCTTACAGGTCTTTTTAAAAAATATGTATCTCATTTATCCTTTCCTTTAAGCCTCTAATAACCATTATTTAATATTCAGAATGCATTTTTAAAAGCTTTTATATATGAGAGAGAGCATGTGGTATTTGCTTTTCTGTTTCTGGCTTATTTTACTGAATGTCTTTCAGTTCTATTCATTTTGCTGCAACTGACATTATTTCATTTTTCTTTATGGATAGGTGTAGCTAGAGTTTTCCTGCCTGGCCCACAGTCAGGACAAATCTGTGTCACCCGCCAGTCCCACAGCCGCTCAGACCCAACCAAGTAAACACAGAGACTTATATTGCTTACAAACTGTATGGCCGTGGCAGGCTTCTTGCTAACTGTTCTTACATCTTAAATTAATCCATTTCTATAAATCTATACCTTGCCACGTGGCTCGTGGCTTACCGGCATCTTTACATGCTGCTTGTCCTGGCGGTGGCTGGCAGTGACTCCTCCTGCCTTCCTGTTTTCTCCATTCTCCTCTCTGTTAGTCCCGCCTATACTTCCTACCTGGCCACTGGCCAATCAGTGTTTTATTTATTGACCAATCAGAGCAATTTGACATACAGACCATCCCACAGCAGATAGGTAGCGTTCCATTATATATGACAATGTTTAACATTATTTATCTTATTGCTTTTAGTCTTTTTTTCCTCTGTGTGCCATGTTTTTGGGAAGTTGCTGTTAATATGTCTTCATGTTTATTGCATTCTGTTTTGTTTTGTTTTATGGTATGGGGGTTGAACCCAGGGCCTTGTGTATGCTGTGTAAGTGCTCTGCTACTGAGCTGTGTTCCCAGCCTGTGTTGATGGGTTTGAGGCAGGGTCATACTCTTCAGGGTAGGCTGACCTCAAACTTGTTATGTAGCCTAGGCTGGCCTTGAATTTATGATCTTCTTGCCTCAGCTTCCTGAGTGCTGGGATTAGAGGTGTGTAGCATCTTATTTGACTTCATCATTTATTCATAGTCAGGCTGTCTTTATCCATTTGTTTACCTTTGGACACATGTACTGGTTTCATACCTTAGCTGTTGTGAATAGTAGTGGAGTTTTGCCTCCTTTGTGTTCCCCAGCTGTCTGAAGCCCTCATAGTTTTTTGGTTAGTTGAATATTTTTTAGTTTTTGATATTAATTCATCTGCTGATTTTTAAAAAATTATATTTATTTTCTTATCTCTTTAGTAGTTTATCCCTGGCTCATTTTATACATACCTAATCTTTCCTAGTCTATTTAGTATTGTACTATTTCAAATGAAGTATAGATGTCTTTTATCTTTTCCCAGATATCTGTGATTTTGTTTCCCCTGTAGTAATTTTCCTTCAGTCTGAAGAATATTTAGTATTTTATTTATTTATTTTGCCATAAAAAATGAAACTCTGTCATTTGAAGGAAAGTAGTTGGAAGTGGAGATCATCATATTAAGTAAAACAAGCCATCTCTACAAAAATAGGTATCATATGTTTTCCATCATAGGTGGAATCTTGAAAAAGAAAATATAAAAGTAAAGCAGGACTATTAGAGGACGGAAGGACAAGAGAGTAACAGAATGAAAAAGATCAAAGTACACTTTATGGATGTATGGAAGTATCTTAATGAAACTTCTTATTTTGTACCATCAGTATACACTGGAAAGCTTAGTAATACACCGTTTTATGCATATCCCCCTTTATTCATTCACCCATTGATGGACATGTGTGGTTGCTTCCATTCCTCCATTCTCTTTCTCTCTGATTTCTCACTGTTCATGACAAAAATCCCCCGATTTCCTCTGGTCAGAAGTTCTTTCAGACAGTTCCTGATCAGCCTTAGCCAATCGGAGAATAGAGTTCTCTGAGTCACCTATCCTGCAATGGCTCTGCAGATGGCATAGGTTTTAAACTGGCCATTAAACTTGCTGTGACTTTGTCAACCTCAGCCACATTCATCTGGATGGACTTGTGGTTTTGACATCAATGATGTGGTTGCTCTCAGAGCATTTTGTAGAGGCCAGGCCTGTTCACTCCAGGTCTAGTCCCAGCACAGAAAGATGTCTATCTTTTAATTATTGTGAATAGTGCTGGGATTAAAGGCGTGCGCCACCACCGCCCGGCATGAATAGTGCTGCCATGAGCATAGATGTGCATAAATTCCTGAGATTTTGCTTTCTCTTCTTTTGGATGTATACTCAGAAATAAAATGGCTAGATCATGATAATTTTTATTATTTTGATGGGCTACTAAGTTGTTTTCCATAGCAACCACACCATTTTATGTTTTTCACCATAGTACATAAAGATTCAAAATTCTTGCCTTTTAGAAATGTTTTATTAGTATATCTTCATTGTACAAAGTGATGAAATTTATAATTATGTTTTTGGTCAAGTATATTATATACTTAGACAACATTCACTTTCTGTAACTCTCTCCTTCCCACCCCCATAGTCTTCTTTCTCTTCCTAAATAGTTCCCTTTCTGTTTTCAGTGTTGTGTGTGTGTGTGTGTGTGTGTGTGTGTGTGTGTGTGTGTGTGTATTACCTAAGGCTCTACATATGACAGAAAACATGATATTTGATTTTCTGGGCATGGTTTATTTTTCTTAATATGATGATCTCCAATTATACCAATTTTCTTGAAAATGACACAATCTCATTCTTTATGTTCAAGTAAAACTCCATTGTGTGTAAATATTATATTATCTGTATCCATTCACCTGTTGATGACATTTACACTGATTCTGCAACTTGGCTGTGATGAACAGTGTCTCAATAAACTTGGATGAGCGGTCTGTATAGTATGCTGACTTAAATCCCTGAGGTGTATTCCTAGGAATGTTAATAGCCAGATCTTATTGTAGCTCTATTTCTCTCACTCTGTATAAACATCAATTCAAAAATGGGTCAAAGATCTTAGTATAAGAGCTGAATTGTAGACACTGTTAGCAGAAAACATAAGGAACACACTTTAAGTATAGGCATTGGCAAGAAAAAACTTCAGTAGTTCAGGAAATAATTCCAAGAATTGACAAATGGGATTGCATGAAATTAAAAAGCTTTTTCACAGAAAAGAAAACATTGTAGTGAAGAGAAAGCCTGCAGAATGAAAGAAAATTTTGGCCAATTATACATGTGACAGGGGATTAATATCTACACTATATAAAGAAATAAAAAAATATCAAGCATGCCTCCCCCTCCCTGCCCAAATCATTCAGTTAATGAATGGGCAAATGAAATGAATGCACAGTTCTCAAAGGACAAACTACAGATGGCCAATAGATACATATAAAATGCTCAACATTTTATCTATCAGGGTAGTGCAAAATAAAACTACATTTAGATTCCATCTTACCTCATTCAGAATATCATCATTAAAAATCATCACCATAACTTCAAGGGCATTGTTTTCCACACACAGCATGGAAGTTGTACATGTGATCTCACAGTGATTGTGACAACATACACAAG